>JBBBVM010000081.1:5444675-5713333 GCA_037355625.1 Petunia x hybrida
GAGAGGCTTGTCTAAAGCCGAGGACCAGTGAGGTTTTATTTTGAAAGGCCAATTGGCGCCTTTCGTGATTTGCAGTCTGGTATTGTGGAGGCAGTTGGAAATTTCTCCCTGGATGTTGTAGAACAATTGGGAGTTGTGCTTAGAGGAGTGTGGATGTTTGCAAAGCTATGGAGGATTGTTTCGGGTTTTTAGGCATTTGGGTTTAGAATTTTGTGCATATGCTGTGGAGAGCATGAGCTGTGTTAACATGTTAATTGTCTGCCTTGCTTTATTTGCCCAAAATGCGTTAAATACTAGGTGTTGCTTGCTTGTATGCAATCCTATGAATGACATGAAAACTATCTTAGTTACCCTTTGTGAGGTTTCTTTTGTTTTGTTTACTTTTCCCGCAAATGTTGGATTTGTGAAGTGGCTGACCATCCACCATGCAAAGGTTTCAAGATATGATTGATGGTAGACGCTCTAGCTCGTGAATGATGCAGTACCAGAAGCTAATGGCATTGTTTGAAAGAACTTGGCGATTGAACTTAATAGCATTATTTTCAATTTTAATTCAGATTGAGGCCCTGAATTGCATTGTACTTTAAAGCTTATGTTAATCTGAATCAACTCATTTTGAATTCATGAAAGTTGAAATAAAATGCATCTCATTCTTATTATACTATTTACGCTTGCATTTGTTTCTGTTTCAAAATTAAAATTGACAAACCTGCCAAAACTTTGCTTGTGATGTATGGCAAAACAACTGAACAATTTGAGAACGATGCACTGAAAGTTATTGTCCGCGCTCTTTGGATATCGCACTATCTGTTAGAACTTCAACTGGGGCAGCTTTATTTGTTGGTATATGGCGTTGAAGCAGTGATGCAGAACTACGCACGGTCTGATTCCCAAGGAGGGATACGTAGGCTCCCACATCGGGCTCGACCCTTTAGCATTTAAATTTTTATTTTCCCCAAAGAAGGACAACTGGGGCAATTTTTGCAAAATGAGTTGGAGATGCGAAAGATAGCAACTGGGGCAATTTTTGCAAAACAAGTTAGAGATGTGGAAGACAATAACTGGGGCAAATTTTGCAAGAAGCAGCATCGGTTATAAGAGGCAGAATCGGCAAGAACTTTGAGATTGGTTAAGCAAACAGTGCAAGGCCTGAGACAAAGGACGTTCAGTTTGTTTTAAAATATGTTACAAGTTTAAGTCAAGGCAAAATTTTCAAAATGCATCTTTGACTTCATTTGCATGCTTATTTCACTCGCTATATTGCATTAAAATATTTTATCTTGCCTCTATTTTTCAAAGTCTATGCTATTTGAGTTCATGAGCCAAGATTCTGAAAGCAATTTGCAAATCCAAGTCCAATGAAGATGAGGAAGCAGCAGAAGCAGCAAGATCAGGATGAAGTCTGCACAAATCAAACACTTTCCCTTTCCTCCCCAAAGCTAACAATTTTTCTTTGAGAGCAGGAACATGAAAGCTTGCAATGAAAGGATCATTCACATTATGGATGAACAATTTGTTGAACTCGCATTCAAAGTTGCCTCGCAGATTGCGTCGCAATCCCTTTTCACGACTTAAAGCATTATGCTTTGTCATGAGTTATTGCCGAACAGGCGGCATTTCTACCCCTGTGACTTTCATTCCTAATAGGCAACAAAGCCGAGGCTTGTTTTGTGTTTTCAAAACTAAGCCAAATAGGGCATCGCTGGTTTTAGGTGATAATCCGCACAAGGCTATCCTTGCCGGATTGTCTCGCCAATTGATTTATCAATGGCTATCGCTCTGACTACATTTCCGCACTACTTTACTTTGCATTTGCTTTGAATTATGTCTTTGTACTTGCTTCAAAATTAACGCATTGCTTTACTCTTCCAGGTTGACCAACGGCTACGAGAATTCCCTTTGTTGGACTATCTCGCCCATTGATTGCCAAATGGCTCTTGCATTGCTCTACATTCCCGCACTGCTTTTCTTTGCACTTACTTTGAATTATGCCTTCGCACTTGCTTTAAAATTGATGCCTTACTTTACATTTTTCAGGTTGACCACCATGCGGGGCTTCTCTCTTGATTGGACTTTCACGCCTGTTGATTCGCTAAATCGCTTTAGCGTTGCTTTACATTTCACGCTAAATTGCCTTGCACTTGCTTTCATTATGCCTTTGCACTTGCTTTATATTATGAACCGCTTTACTTTTAGCTTAGCAGGTTAACAGGTCAGCCCCGAGAGCCTTCTTGCTTCGTGCCGGACCGGTTCGCCAGCTGATTTGTAGACAATCAATTCCAAGACCCTCCTTGCTGCGTGCCCGACCGGCTTGCCAGTTGATTTGTCAAGATGTTCAAATTGCCTTGCACTTGCTTTCAATTATGCCTTTGCACTTGCTTTATATTATGAACCGCTTTACCTTTAGCTTAGCAGGTTAACAGGTCAGCCCCGAGACCCTCTTTGCTTCGTGCCGGACCGGTTCGCCAGCTGATTTGTAGACAATCAATTCCAAGACCCTCCTTGCTGCGTGCCCGACCGGCTTGCCAGTTGATTTGTCAAGATGTTCAAATTGCCTTGCACTTGCTTTCAATTATGCCTTTGCACTTGCTTTATATTATGAACCGCTTTACTTTTAGCTTAGCAGGTTAACAGGTCAGTCCTGAGACCCTCCTTGCTTCGTGCCGGACCGGTTCGCCAGCTGATTTGTTCGACAATCAACCCCAAGACCCTCCTTGCTTCATGCCCGACCGGCTTGCCAGTTGATTTGTCAAGATTGTTGAAAATGCTTTGCACTATGCCTTCGCATTTGCTTTATTGCTTCGCCAGTGGATGGGAAGACAATTTATCAAAGATATTGCAGCTTGCACTTACAAATTACGTCATGCCTACCGTAAGCAATTGGAGGCCTTATTCTGAAGCCTATCATAAGCAATTGAAGGCTCTTTTGTTATTGATCCTACCGTAAGCAATCGGAGGTCTTATTATCAAGTCTATCGTGAGCAAGCGAAGACTTAATTAGCATTGAAGCCTACCATAAGCAATTGGAGGCATTATTCTGAAGCCTATCATAGGCAATTGAAGGTTCTTTTGTTATTGATCCTACCGTAAGCAATCGGAGGTCTTATTATCAAGTCTATCGTGAGCAAGCGAAGACATCATTATCATTTGAAGCTTACCATAAGCAATTGGAGGCATTATTATGAAGCCTATCATAGGCAATTGAAGGCTCTTTTGTTATTGTTCCTACCGTCAACTATCAGTTTCTCAAAGATTATTCGCCTTGTCGCATATGCAGCGCAAATCTATTTCTTCTTTTTTTCATTATAGCTTTTGCTTTATTATTCACTCGTTTTCTAACGCATTTACTTTAAATTTGCAGAAATTGAACATCAGATCCAATAAGAACTGAAGGCATTCAACGCTTTGCGGCACTATTAATACAAGCAACAGGACCCAACTTTGCTTATTTGTTTTGCATTATCTTGCCTTTATTAATCCAATTTGCAACTTTATTTTGCAGGCTGCTATCAAAATTAGGCTCGTTCACCTTATAATCGAACGTTTTAGGCTCGTTCGCCTTATAATTGAACGTTTTAGGCTCGTTCGCCTTATAATTGAACGTTTTAGGCTCATTCGCCTTATAATTGAATGTTTGGGCTCGTTCGCCTTATAAATGAACGTTATGTTACCTACGTAGGATATAGATTAGCCAAGTCGACTTGAGATATTATGTCTCGTTAGTCAACTTATCTTATGAAAGCCTTGCATTTTACAATTCATTCTTGCTTTACTTATTGTCTTGCTTTACTGTTTCAAAATAAGGATCAGCTTAGAGGTTCTCCGGGCGGAGTACCTTGTCAGTTGATCGAAGGAAGAACTTATCGATGATGCCGTAACCCGCATTTACAATTTTATCACTTTATCTATTTCTTATTCCAACTATTACAGTTTATTAGTAGTTGCACGCTTACCGTTTGTTGAGATTATTACAGGATTTTTAGCAGCACCGCAGCAGCGTTTGGAGCATAACATGGAGCTTTTCTTAGCGACGAACCGGGGCAATAGTTGATATGAGCTAGACTCGTCAACAAAGACCTGAAGAATCGCACCCACATAAGTCATCCACCCTAGAGGTAAGTCTCTTGTTAACTTTGAGTCTGAGGTTTGAGATTGAAGACAAGATGGCTCGGTTATCGAGGTGCAGTGGAAGTTATGTCCCTGTAAACCCCTCTTTATGGGTGTGTCGTCGACCATATTTTCATAACTTGGGTGATTACAAGCCTCTTTTTCCCGCGCTTAAGTAGTCGTTACTATCTCGTCTTTGATTTTCAAATCGCGTCGAACTACATATGGCCTGATTCTCTTTCAGCCCGAGATATGTAGGCAACTCGGAAACCGGAGCTCGGCCATGTCCATAAGCCTCGCATTTTGATCCCAGGAATCGGAGTCTTGGCTTTACCGTGACAAAATTGGGTTTCACGTCAACTTCTTTACCCTGGAAACTCTTTCATCCTTTCCGGGTAAAGAGGGGCAGCTGTTGACACCCAATTTTGTCCCGAATTTTTTTTCAAATTTAATAAATTATGGCAATATTTTATAATTGAGGATAATTTTGAAAATTAAATATAATTGGTTAATTTCTGAGTAAAAGGGTCAAATTTTGCAATGTATAGCCTAATTTCTATCCTACCCGTGCAATCACCCGATTTTCTCATTTAAATCCTAAATTGGGATCAAAATCGCTCCTTCATTTAAATTACAGCTTATTTATGCAAAGCCCATATCACACACACACAAAAACCCATCATTCACCAATCTTCAATATATCTAAAAACCCTACACCCATTTGATAGGGACCAGCCGCGACACCCCATTTTTCCCTATCACCATCCTTACAATTCCCTCTCCATTACTCCATTCTCCACACCCACAAAACACCCACTATCACATAAAAACAGGTTGGAAACAGAAAAAAAGGAAATCGGGGGAGGGGATACAGATCGGGGCAGGAGAGTTGACGAAAGGTGGAATAACGGTGGTATTGATAGCCACCCACAGCGGCGAAACCCACCACCGCCACCGCTGAAACAATAAAAACCACCATTGGCGTGTGCTTTGTTTTTCCGATTCCTTTGTGGTTGTCTATGGTATGTCGAAACTGAATGAGAATGGAGGTGGGGTTGCAGCGGCGCCGCTGCTTATCGGCTGGCGTCGCTCCTCTGCCTGTGTTCACTTTGACCCGTCGTTTTGAGTCGGGTTCTTCGCTGCTATGACTGGGAATCTGATTTGGTCCTGTTTATCATCGACATTCTCACCGGAATATTATTTGGTGTTTGTGTAATCAGAAAATTGGATGTATAAAGGTCGGGGTGGTAGCGACGCCGCTACCTAGCTGGTGTCGCTCCTCCGCTTTGTGTCACTGCCGTCGTTTACTTCGCTGGGTACTAGCCGGAGTTTTTACCGGCGACGTTGCACAGGATATCGCCTGAATATACTTGTTCTTGCGTGGTTTTGGATTAATTCTCTGTTGCTTTTCATTAATTCTCTGTTGGTTAATGTCGTTAATCGAGCTACTGTGGTTTGATTCAACGATGTTCTGGTGTTATTTTACCAGTCTTGGTTATTGAATTTGGCCCATTACTATGGTTACGTTGACTCGTTGAATTGTACTGTGGGCCCTTGTGATTGTTTAGTTATGTTACTGATTTCATTCTAAAATGCAAGGCCAATGAAAATATTTGACAAGGAATCGATGGATATATAACGAATTGACGGATACTATACGTTAGAATTGACGGACTGATATTGAACCGATACTACACGGGCCAATGAAAAATACATATACATGTATTGAGGCCGACACAAGGAATTGACGGATTTTGAACATGATACTACACTTGAACCGTCCCGTTCCCATGTCCCTAACGCAAAAGGCGATGATGAATGCATTTTAATGCTAAGCAAGTTGAATAGAGTAGTGGGTTTGGTGCTTTGGCACGGCAACACGGCCCGGGCTCCGTGTTTGCAACCGTACCAAATCCCGAGCCTCTATTCAGCGCGCCATACAAACCTGAGCCTAAATTTTGCAAAAACAACCCCCTTTACTATTATTATTATTATATTTTATTATTGTTATTATTATTACTTTATTACTTTATTATTATTATTTATTTTTTATTAGTTATTACACTTTATCATTGTACTAATCCTACTTTACTTGTTTGTTTTGCGAGGTACATTTTGGCACGAATGATTTATGGACGAGTTTGGCTAACTCACGAATGGGAATAATCCGTTGCATTAAAGGCATTTGGAGTTTGAATTTGGACCCGAGCATTCAGAAATAAGACTTAGTAATTTTAGAAAATTCAAGGCTCCCGCGAGTTGATCAATTTCCCGGTTCTATCTTTAACTTTGCCTTTCTTTCCTTAGAGATATTTATGCAAATAAATGTGTAGAATATTTTTATTTATCAATAATATTTGATTGTTTGTATATTGCCTTACTTTATGTTCATTGCCTTTTATTGTGAAGTCGTTATTTAATTTATTGAAATTGGGGCCGTCTTAGCAAATGCGTGCAAGTAAAAAGAATATTTCGCAAATAAGCTTTTATTCAATTAATTATTATTATTATTATTATTATTATTATTATTATTATTACTATTTTAAATAATTCTTTTGAAAGAAGCGCACTTGTAAATATTTGGAAACCTGTCGGATTAACCGTATTTTACGGAATTTCGGAAGTGCCTTAAAAACCTTCTTCCGAAATTAATAAAACCTCTTACCTTTAGAATCTCTGAAAGAAAGACCGTCTTTTTTATAAAAACGGAGTTTTTGCACGCATTTGTTAATTTGGTTCCCTGTTTTCCTTAAATTGGGTGGCGACTCCAAAAACTCCAAAAGAGTTAGTCCATCCTGTCGATATTCCGGAACTTATCCTTCTCGGGGGGGTAATTTTTGGGGTTCAACAGCATGGCGACTCCGCTGGGGAGCAATAAAGGTTTTGACCATAAAGGTTTCCAATTGTTTGCAACTAGCATGCCTAATTTATTTGTTTTATTATATTTGTTTGTTTGGTTTGCCTTTTAAAGCATGTATTGTATTTATTTGTGCATAGTCTGCATTCCGTTCACATTTCCTCCCTCATGGAGCCTGTTAATTCTCTTCATCTCCTCGATTTCATCACGGGGGGCCCGCGTGACGGGCCATAATACAGGAAGGGCATTGTCCTTCCTAAGTCTCTGAATTTCTTTCGTGTCACCAAAGTTAGTTGGGATATGGTTTGCCTAGTTTTGTCATGGCCGGTTTTACTGGTTTATGGGGCCAGGTTTATCCCGCATAGGTCTGATTAGCCTCAACCGTTAGCCCACTCTTAGAAGGAGATTAGGTCATGCATGCATATACACCTTAGTTTGGGGGAAAGTTCGGCAGATTTGGTTGGTTTGTGTTTTGGAGATGGCCTGGTGTAGTGAGATCTAAGAGGCGAAGCCCCTGGTGTCTTTGAAAGGATCAGTGGGGTCCCTCTCGTGAATGGCTTTGCGTGTGTACAGGCCTATGTTGATTATCCAGCTGCAACTTTGTAAAAATTGAAGTATGCTTGTCGCATACTAGGAGAGCGAAGCCCCTGTACTACTACTACTACTACTACTAGTACTACTACTACTACTACTACTACTACTCCTCTGCTGCTGCTGCTGCTGCTGCTCCTGCTGCTGCTGCTGCTGCTGCTCCTGCTCCTACTCCTACTCCTACTCCTCTGCTGCTGCTGCTGCTGCTGCTGCTCCTGCTCCTGCTCCATCGCCTGCTGCTGCTGCTACTACTACTGCTGCTGCCGCTGCTGCTGCCGCTGCTGCTGCCGCCGCTGCTGCCGCCGCCGCTGCTGCCGCCGCCGCCGCCGCCGCTGCTGCTGCTGCTCCTGCCGCTGCTGCTGCTGCTGCTGCTGCTCCTGCTGCTGCTCCTACTCCTACTCCTACTCCTACTCCTCTGCTGCTGCTGCTGCTGCTGCTGCTGCTGCTGCTGCTCCTGCTCCTGCTCCTGCTCCTGCTGCTGCTCCTGCTCCTGCTGCTGCTCCTGCTACTGCTACTGCTCCTGCTACTGCTGCTGCTACTGCTGCAGCTACTACTGCTGCTAGTACTACTGCTGCTGCTACTACTACTACTACTACTACTACTACTACTGCTGCTGCTGCTGCTGCTGCTGCTCCTGCTCCTGCTCCTGCTGCTGCTGCTGCTCCTGCTCCTGCTCCTGCTGCTGCTGCTGCTCCTGCTCCTGCTCTTGCTACTGCTCCTACTACTACTACTGCTACTACTCCTACTGCTACTACTGCTACTACTGCTGCTGCTGCTGCTGCTGCTACTGCTGCTACTGCTACTACTGCTCCTACTGCTCCTACTGCTCCTACTGCTGCAGCTACAGCAGCTACTGCAGCTACTGCAGCTACTGCTGCTGCTGCTGCTGCTGCTGCTACTGCTGCTGCTGCTGCTCCTGCTGCTACTACTGCTACTACTACTACTACTACTACTACTACTACTACTACTACTACTACTACTACTACTACTACTACTACTATTTCCCGCCTCCCTTAAACATTTAACTCATTTAACTTCATATTTTAACACAACCCCCCAAATATATAAAAGCTGATTTAACTCCAAAACTCACAATTAAATTTTCTATTTTACAAATCAAACCTAACCAATCCACCCTAAACTGTCCTCTTCTTCAATTCTTCAACATCATGAGTCAAGGTTCAACGAGCTCCAACGTACCAGCAGAACCCTATGTCTGTCTTTGTGGCCAATACACGAAGTTAATGACCTCTCGTACTGCTACAAACTCTGGCCGCAGATTTTGGAGTTGTAAAATCCCAAAAGTGTATTATTCATACATTATAGTTCTGTATTTGTTTTTGATTAATTGTTAATGTACTGATTTTTTCTTGGATTTTGATAAATAATGCAGTCAATTGGTGGGTGCGATTATTTTAGGTGGTTTGATGGACCACTGCCTGAAGCAGCATCAAGGGTGATTGGGAACTTAGTTAGAAAGATAAAAGAAACTGAAGATAATTGTGTGCTAGTGAGAGAACTGTTGAGTGAATGTGAAGAGCAAAAGAATTTTATGAAAATCACGCTGAGGGAAGCTGAAATAAAGCTGGAAGAAGTTGAAATGAAGAGGGAAGAAGCTGAAATGAAGATTGATCGACTGAAGAAGTTGATTAAGTCGATGGTTGCTGGTTGTGTCATCTGCTCCTTTATTAAATGGATCTCCTCTTAGTTCGCTATATATATTATGTAAATATTGGTGTTTTAGACACTGTGTAAATTTTGTAATCAACCCGGATGTGTATTATTTTGACACAACATAAATTTTGCAATCACCCGGTAATGTGTAATATTTTGACACACTTTAGTTTGATTGGCTGTTTTTGGAGATGTTTTTGTTATAAAAACTTCGATATTGTTTAAGTTGCAAGCACATAAGTACAAACATGTTATTAGTTGCAAACCATAATTGAAACATTGAACAAAGAATGAAATGAGTTCCTAACAAGTTGCACATTTCATGTCCAAAAACTAACCAAAAAATAAGGTCAGCCACCATACACTTGTCTATGACTAACCATAATATTTTCAAAAATAACAAGTTCAAAGTAAACTGAGGCTGTCAACTACTGTCATCAATAGACCTTAAACAAGCAACTACTGTCATTAACTACCAGTTCAACTTTCTCAACTTTCAACTTATACAAAACCACAAAACCAATCATTAATACTGGAGTCAAATTGTAATCACCTAATTTTGGCACCAAAATTCATAAAATTGCTCAAAATAGCCGTGTTAGATTCTTAGAATTTTTGCCGAAATTTTCCTAAGTTTTAGTCTTTATTTTGACTAAAATTGTCATTAATTAGGATAGAAAATATGAAAATTGCCAAAAATACTTGTTATGTGTTTAACTATGACTCTATATTTAATTTTGATAGTATTGTAGATTTATGTGGTTTTGATTGCAGTTAATTGTGTTGGTTTTTGATAAGTATAGACCTTTTAGTGGCCATATGTACAAAATAAATAGCCCAATTGCTTAACCCAACCAGCCCACGCCTGAGTCTTGAAGCCCATACCCATCTCTACTTTCAATCCTAGCCATTAGTTTCTAATTGATCTAATGGCTCTCATCTTTCCTCCATTTCCCCTTATAAACCTTCAAAAATCCTCATTTTCTCCTCATTCCTTCATAAGCCTCTTTGGCTTGGGGATATGCTGTCCAAAATTCCCCTCCCCACCGGAAACAATCAGCCACCACTCCACCACCGCGGATCTGCCACACGCCGCCAGCTGCCGCCACCGGACCACCGCCTTCCGGTGGTCGGAAAATTACAAACCATACCTTTCTGGAAAGCTCTTGAGCCCCTCTTTCCATTTTTCAACTTATTTTCTCCAAAATCATAGCCAATTTTCACAGATCGGAGTTTGAAGTTTCGGCCAAACCTCACTCCGGCCACTTTTTGTATATTCCGGTGAGTTTTTACATTTTTTCTCTTCTCCTCACTCTCCTCTACTCCAATCCGAACCCCATTTATCCTAGATCCCTTTTCTTGTTATTTATTTTATTTATTTATTTATTTATGTTTTTTAAAACTTGTGTCACTTGCTTGTTTTGCTTCTCACCTTTGCCTTTATTTTTCTTGTTTTTTTTCTGTTATGGGGAGACGAATTGTGGGCTGCTACAATGATTATTTTTTGTGATGAGCTTGATGGTGATAGGGTGCTGAAATTTTAACTTTGTGGGGGCTGTTGTAATGGAATAACTATTGGGTCCATGACAAATATGTTGATGTTGATGTTGTAGCAATGGGATTGTTACGAGGCTGCTCAGTCGTGCTCGGGGTGTTAGTGTCGGGTTTTGATGATTCACTGGTTGTGGGACGATATGAACTAGCTGCGGTGGTGATGTTTTTGTTATGATATTGGTGAATCGAGGCGACGCTATAACAGTGTTGTTTGTTGCAGGGTTGGCTCGACGGGTAAAATGAAATCAGTCTTTGATTCTATTTGTTCTTGTTTAGTTAGATCATGTTGGTAAAAGATAGTGCTTTTTTAGCTTGTTAATCACATGAACAGTTCAATATGTTAGTACTTGCTATGTTTATTTCTCATGTTCAAGTTAGCTTTTGAAGTTAAATAAGTATGGAGAAAATTGAATCCCCTGCTAATCTTGCTCAGTTTAGTCTCTTAAAACTAATTGGTAGTTGATTAGGGCGTTTGTGGATTGTTGTCTAGTTAGGAGTTGAATTTTGTCTATGAATCCATGTTTGAAAGTCTAGTTAGTAACTGGGAGTTAAAGTTTTACTAGTTCATTTAGTTGAGCCTTGAATTTTTAATCAGAGTTTGGAGTTTGAGAGTTAGTTAAAAATCTAAAAAAATATGATATTTTGTCTTGGGAAGAAAAGAGTGTCAAAAGTCAAATAATGATACAATGGGTCAGCTGAAAGGACAATTTTACACATGGGTCATTGTACTTCTCTGAAAAAGTAAAAGTGTAGCACATGGGTTTTGTACTTACACCCAATTTTACACTCCTTCCTTTGCCTATTTAAAGAGACTTTCCCTCTTTCTTAAACAATATAGAACTATGAGTGAAAAATCACCTCCCCACTCTCTATAAAACCGAGAACCTGCTGAAAATACTCGAACAAAAAAAATCCAAAGCTGAGAAAAAATATACAAAGAGAACCAAAAGACTAACATTCTTAAGAGTCTTTGGGTTCGTAATATTTTTGAGTTTTTTAGTCAAGAAAGGGTAAGGAGTGGGCTGTTTGCTTGGATTGCGATGTCCTCGTTGCTTGCTTCGGTCTTGGTCGTTTGCTCAAAGAATTGCATACTTGGCCTTGAGTAATTTCCATACACTAGGTATCTATTTCTTCAACTTGTATTTCCTTTTTTAAGCTTGCAATAATTGTGTATGAAATGATTTAATCTAGGCCCGAAGAATTATTATCTTTTAATTATGTTTTTATTTATCTAAAGTTATGAATTGTTGGTGCTAGGCCACGTTAACAATTATTTGTAGGCAAAAATAGGACGCAAGTGCAAATAAATTAACACTGCCTTCCGGAACGAATAGGCTCTATATTTAGGACATTTGCTTAAAATCTGACCATTTTTTATAAACTGGTACGTTCTCGCAAATCTGGCCGTTTTTGCAAACTGGTACGTTTCTGCAAATTTGGCCGTTTTTTCACAAACTGGTACATTTCTGCAAATCTGGAAATTATGAAAAAACCTGGATAAAATGAGAAATCAAGGCTGAAAAAAAAGACCATCTATGTAAAATTAAAGGTGTAGGCAATTTTTGGACCCATTGGACATTTATTTACAAAAGTGAACTTGAAAATAGCATTTGAATTTATTTTAAAAAATATGCCATCCTTTTGTGAAGGTGGCCTTGCTTATTATGTAAATTTCTTTTTTAAAAAGTTGGTCATTTAACAAGTTTTGACAATCAACTACTTTGTGGGTACATAAATGTAACAACTTTGTAAAACAGCTCATTTTCGCAAATAGTTTCAGCCCACTCCAACGGTAAGGCTCTCTTATTGTGTTTTGACAAATAGCCACTTGCTTTAACAATTATTCTTGGAGTTAAATAGGCAAGCCCTTTGCAAAGTGGAAAATGCGTAATAAATTATTTATTTATGTACTTATTATGAATCAAAGTGTAAATTTAACCAGTCCTCTGTGAGGTTGGATAAGAATGATACGCTTTAATTTTCTTAATCAAAGTAAATTCAAATTAACGGCATTAATATAACAACCATATTTAATAAATTAAATTGCGACAATAAAGCAACTGTGCTTGGCACAGGACTCGAGGGTGCCTAATACCTTCCCAAGAGTCAACTGAGAACCTTACCCGAATCTCTAACGCAGACCGTTAGACGAGTCAGAGGTGTTCCAAGGTACCTTTTGGTGACTTGGCACACCTTAAACTATGTCAAGTGGCGACTCCGAGTTCTCTAAATAATTTTGTACCTTTTTGAACACCAGTCACGAGCCTTTAAATAATAAACTAAAAATTAATTTTTAGGGCGTGACAGCTTGGCGACTCCGCTGGGGAAATTAGTGAAAATTAGAATCTCCGGCTTTGATAAAATTGTCGCATGTTTTAATTTATTAAATATTTGGTTGTTATATTCTTGCTGTTACCACATGAAAAGTTGAATGTTACTGCTTTGATATTGTTGAACTGTATATAAACTGTCTTCCTCCGCAACCCTATGAGTCTCTGAAACACACACACACACGTGTACTTACCAGATTGCTTGTGGCATCTGGGACTTTCTTACTAAATTGCCCATGGTTTAGGAGGAAGGCGTGACAAGATTTTAGGCCGGACACACTGTCTCCGGATGGCCTTTATGCGCTTTCCGCCCGGTTTGTCCGCCGGGTTTTTTCAGCCAGTCTAGACACTGAGTCAGTTATGTCACCTAGAGTTAAACCTTTAGGCCCAATTATCTGCATCATATTTGACATAATGAGGTGCGGTACACCGGTATTGCACTTGTCTAGGCTGACCCTTTTGTGTCAAGATGGGCCCATGTCCCGAAAAGACACATTATTGACATCTTATGTGTTGCATTTACTGTAGAAAAAAGGGTTGTTATGCTGACCGATCACCGGGGGTAGGTGTTAAATTTTGAAAAAAAAAGAGAGAAAAATGAAGAATGGGTTTAGTCCCGTGTCTCAAAATATCTTTAGTTGTCATTTTACGCCGTTATAATGACGAATTTTTTTTTCAAGAGCCTTTAGAGTCTAATTTTGTGTCCGGGTTCGGTCTCAAGTATTAGAAAATAATTTGTCATAGTTTTGCACCGTTATAGTTTTGTGTCGGTATAAGGGCTAAATTTTGGGACCCTTTTGTCTTTGAGTCTGTGTCCAAGTCAAGTTCATATTTTTGGAAAGTAATTTATCGGGGTTTTACGCCGTCATAATGACCAATTTTTGTAAACCAATTGTGCATCTAATTCGTGTAATATTCTGTATCTTTGTGTCGTTATAATGGCCAAATTTTGTAAATACTCTAAGATTGTTGTTCGAATTAGATCAAAGAGTTTGTTTCAAAAAAAAAAATTGTGTCTATCTTTGTGTTGTCATAATGTTCGATTTTGGAGTCACCTTTAAAAAAAATAATAGTTTGTTTCATAATCTGTTCTTAAGTTCCGTTAGAACTTCCCTCGGGTTGAGTCTTAAATTTTCTTTAAACAAAAAAAAAAATATTATTTTAGGGTCCCACGTTACTTTGTATTGTGTTTTTCAAGGTCAAGACAGGGTACAGACGATAAATTGCAATTACTTGAGTTGAACTTTGCGTCGATCCTCGTGGAGTGATCTGACTCCGCTCAAATATTGAGTCTCATTATTTTAACCGTTCGGGTGGACCTACCCATTATCATGTCAGTTTGTATATATCTTTTGACTCGTGTATCACATTAAGCAGTTTATTTTGAGTCTGTCTCGTGTTGTTTGTCTAAATTACGTTTGTTGAGTCAGAAAAAGAGGTAAAGAAAAAGGAAAAAGAAAATCCAAGTTTGTCCTTGTTCGGAATTACCTGTCGCTTTGATTTGCGTCATAATTTTGTCTAATGCGACATGTAGAAATATTTTGGGGATACAATCGGTACACGCGGCTTATGCCATGAATCTCTTCAGGATGACGCATAACAACCTTAGGTTGCAATCTGTGCTTCTTTTGTGCTAACATGTTTGGTTCATTAGCTTGAGCAACTGTCGTGCTGGCCCCACATTCCTACTCCACCAGAATTAAGGGACCGCTGCCTGTACAAGAAGTGGTTGAAGCTCCTCTTCAGGAAAGCACTCAAATAATGATGGCTGAGGAAATTGAGAACACTGAGATGGTTCGCTTAGCTGAGCAACAGGCCAAGATGGCTGAGGACTTTGCATCCATGAAAGAAATGATGACGCTGCTAACTCGTAACTTGACAGCAGTCCAGGCACCTCCTGTTCTGCCAGGTGCTGCTGGTTTCATGGCAAATACTCAGCCACCAGGGCAAGGGCAATCCACAGTGGCAGGAGACCCCCGTTACCCTCCGGGATTTGGTCTACATCCGACAACTGACAATGCAGCCGGACTCTCTACTATACAACCTGGGGCACAATTCCCACAACAAGGACAACATGGCCAACCCCAGGTTCCTGCCGCAACATTCACCATTCCTGTAGGACACACTTTGCCAAGATCGAACAGTGACCCACAGTTAAGGGCACATGATCAACAATTTGAGCAAGCTCGGGGTAATGTTCTCCGCCCCACTGAGTCATATGATCAGGGACACCAGCCAAAATCACATGCTGATATCGAGAGGTTGGGAAAAACAGAAGAGAATGATTTTGCTCGGAAATTGAAAAGCTTGGAGCAAACTGTGAAAAACATACAAGGGCAAGGGGGGTAAAACCAATATCTCATTCAAAGACCTGTGTTTGTTCCCTCATGTACCATTGCCTGAAGGTTTTGTTGTGCCCAAATTTGATCTGTACATTGGACAAAGTGATCCAAGGATCCACATGAAGATCTACCTTAACAAAATGAGGGGCATTGAGAAGGATGAATTGTTGATGGCATACTTTGCTGACAGTTTGGGAGGACCGGCAACAGAATGGTTTGTGCAACAAGATGTTTCGAAGTGGGTCACCTTTGATGACATAGCCAGCGCTTTCCTAAACCATTATGCTTACAAAATGGAGGCTGCTCCTGATCGTTCTTCCTTGAAGACGATCACAAAGAAACCAAGTGAAAGTTTTAGAGAGTATGCCTACAGGTGGCGCGAACAAGCGGCGCGTGTGAGCCCTTTGATCCCAGATGATAAGATGGTTGAAGAGTTCGTCGAAGTGCTCGATGAAACATACTACCAAGCGATAGCCTCTGCCATTGGGAAGCACTTCAGTGAAGCAGTAAGAATTGGTGAAATGATTGATAAAGGGATCAAGACTGGAAAGATTGTCAGCCAAACAGCTTTGCGAGCTCAGGCAGGAGCCTTGGGGAAGAAGGATCAAGATGATGTAGCCATGGTGGGTTCGGGTTCACAGAAGTGGAGCGAGAAAAGATACAATCAAACCCACTCATACCAAGCTCCACAAATATACCCTCCTCAACACTACTACACCCCCTAAAATCCACAGTATTCCATCCCTCCACCCCAATACTCAATCCATACAGTGCAGCCATATGCTCCAATATCGTCTTATCCGCAATGGCGCGCTCCAGCCCCACATCATATATATCCCATTCACCAAGCTCCACATAACCAATTCCAGCCTCCACCGAACCTTCCCCACCGACCAAGAGGTCCTCCAGGTTTTCTCCCAAAAGTTGAGTACAAAAAGGTGCATCAAGCGAAAAAGAATGAGTTCACACCAATTGGAGAATCTTATGCCGAACTTTTTCAGAAGTTGCAAGCTTTGGACATACTGAAACAAATCAATGGAGGAATGCATCCTAGGGATAGGGTTGACGACTCTCGTCAATGTGCTTAACATTCAGGTGCGCCGGGGCATGACACTGAGGATTGCCACTTTCTCAAGAAGGATATCCAAGCTTTGATCGATAGTGGTCAGATTCAAGTTGAGGGTTCAGATGCACCAGATATAAATCAGAACTCGTTGCCTGTCTGTAATGATGTGCATATGGTGGGTATGGTATGAGGAGAAGATTTGAGAGCTGAATCTGCAATGCCGATAGTACCTGTTGGTGATGTGTCAATTAGGGCTAACCAAATGCTTGTGACAGTGAACTGTGTTCCTGAAATCGAGTTTGGGGTAGCAGACAGAGTAAGGGGTGGTGAAATGAAGAAGACGAACATGTCTCTTAAGAAGCCAATTCCAAATCTTACTCGATCATTCATCAGTCCCAAAGAAATGAAGTCCACCCTGATGGGACTTGGAGAAAATAAGGAAAAGAAGAAGAAATTGCCAGATTCAGGGAATTTCTTTGGTATCAGCATGGTGCATCCTTGTGAAGGGCTCAACAATGCATGAAAAGCAGGAAACTGGCCCTGACTTGCAACTGGTTGACTGTGAAATGTTGTAGCTTGTTTTGCTAATCTTTCTGTGTACTTGGTTATTCAAGGGTTGTAACCCAAGTGCATTATTTTGCTTGTTTTGTTTGTTCAAACCCTTCTATCTTCAATTCAATGAAAGCGAGATCTATCTCGTCCTAATATTCGGTCTTTTATTTTTTCTGTTCTTACCTCCTTAGTTTTCTGTTTTATGTTTTGTCGACCTTAAAAACATGACATGCGTGCGGAATTTACGTCTTGATCTAATCATGCGCTCTGGCATTGTGAGCTATCTGAGTAGTAAAGAAGGATAAAAGATGGAGCGAAATAAGTTGGGAATTAATCAGTAGTCATCCGATAAGGGAGATCGGTGAGAAGTTCAAAATCGTGCACGGTCGCTTCGACCGAATTTGAAATATTTGTTTTGAGAACCATCATTGAAGCAGAAGTCGAGGATGCGTGTGGATCAATCCAAATCAATTCATTGAATCATTATTTGTGCGAGGCATTCTCGGGTCGGGATGACGAACGGCTTTCATTTTTTCTACCCAAACACTATGTCCTTTTGTCAGTCCTTTTTTTTTTTTTTTTTTAATTTTTTTAGCCTTGTTCTGTGGTTTCTTTGGCCTACCCTCCCTTGGAATCAATTTGATGTGATCAAACAAAAAGAAAAAATAGGAAAGAAAAAAAAGAAAACAAAAAATCTACCTCAGTGCTAGAGATACGTCTGACCTGATTCCTCTCAAAAGGATAAGTAGGCAACCATTCCGGTGCGGTCGCAACAAGAGAAAATTCCTTTTTCCCTGTCCTCTTTTATCCGCGCAATGCTTGCCTCCAGGCTTGCGGAATATATCAAGAAAATCAGAGACCCCAGTTTCTCCTAAACTGGGGCAGAAATTGTTTATATTTTTTAAGAAAATGGAGGAAATTCAATATTCCTCCCCATTTTCTTTGTGTTCATAACAGTGAAAAGTTTATTTTTTTTTCCTGTTCATATTTACGCAAAACTTGCCTCCAAGTTTGCGGCCAACGTCAAAAGAAATTTTGTTCCCCATTCCATGCTAAACTGGGGCAGAAGTTTGTTTTTATTTTATTTTATAAATAAAATAAAATAAAATAAAAACAAACTTCAATTTTTGTTGTACCATCCACTCACATGTTTTAAGGGATGTTTGGCATATCAGTCTCGAAATCGAGGAAGAAACTCAAAGCGACCAGTTTATCCTAAATTGGGGCAGAAGTTTACTTTTTTAGAAGAAAAAGAAAGAGGAGAAAGTCAACATCCCTTTTCTTTCATTGTGTTCATCTCGGGGGATAATCTCAATATTCCCTATGTTTTCATATTAGAAAATTCAAAAGATAATTCCTCGGTTTCACTAAACCGGGGCTACAGTTAGTTTTTATTTTAAAAGAAATGATTCCAAGGGTTGTATCATTCACCAATTTATTTCATGAGATGATTTCATACCGCTTTTCAAACTAAAAAAAAAAAAAAAGAGAAATAACCCCCAACTTGCCTATACTGGGGGGAAATAAGTTTGTTTTATTTTCAAAAAGTGGTGATTTCATAGTTTGTGATATTCATCTGATCGTCTCATGAGATGTTTTTGAGCTTTTATGTTGAACCCCTTTCTTCATGGCCTGACCAAATCCAATGCTATAGTCCAAATAAAGACCCTTCTGACCGATCATTGAGAATGTCGAGCCGAGTAGGGTATCAAGGGATAAGTTCCACGCTGTAAAGTCGCATTCTTATAAGCCGACAATCGCATTTAGGAGTTAGGAGCACCAAGGTCATTAAAGGAGAAATTCTCTGGGGAATCATGATAAATGCCAAAATCAAAGGAAGAAATGAAAGACGGGGTCGAGTAGCAAGGAGAGATGGGAGGTCGATTGGGAAAGAGCGAAAAAATGAAAGAAATGAAAAAAAAAATGAAGTCTTGTCGGTGAAAACCTGAAAAGGCGCTGCAAAGCAATAGTGAGTTAAAAGAACAATGAGAGAGGCTAGTCGGTGAAAACCCCGAGGGGCACTACTAGTCGACTGAGGGTCGTGGAATTCGTCATCAAGTTCGGGTTGAGGAGATTGTCAAACTGGGAGTAAGGTCAGGGTTATGGCCGTGTGAACTAGTCAAGAGTTGATTCTAATTGCATGTCATGTTTTACTAAGGTTGTCGTTTCACTCCAAATAAGTTTCTTCTATCTACCAGAGACATCTTTCATTCGATGTCTCCTTCTGAGTTTCTTCACTTTCCTTTTCATTTATTTCTTTCTCATTATTTTTGGTCATTCAAAAAGATTTGAAAAACTTGTCTACAAGTTTCTGTTGTACCAAGAAGAGTCGGGGATGGGAGTCCAGCACCGAGATTGTACCATGAAGATCACCAGAGAATGGTTAGTTATTTCTACAAAGGTGTAACCGAAGACCGAGATGAGAATTTGGGTCGGAAAGTGTGAGAACACAACTACATCAAGTTAGTTGCTCGTCTGGGACAAACTTGAAAAGCAGAAAAAGAAATAAAGAAATAAATGAGGGACCATCTGAGCAGGGAGCCGTGGTTTTCAACTTTCAAGACAAGAACCATTGGGATAATGGAATAGAATTTTCAAATTTAAACAAAAGACCCATTGGGATGATGGGATTCAAGTTTCAACACAAGGCCCATTGGGATAAAGGGATTCCTCTTCAAGAACAAGACCCATCAGAGTGATGGTTTTTTCAATTTCCAGCAGAAGCAAGACCCATCAGAGTGATGTTTCTAATTTTCAGTGAAAGCATGACCCATCAGAGTGATGGTTTTTCATTTCCAGCAGAGCAAAACCCATCAGAGTGATGGTTTCTAATTTTCAACAAAAAGCAAGACCCATCAGAGTGATGGTTTTCAATATTCGGAAGAAGCAAGACCCATCAGAGTGATGGTTTTCAATTTTCAGAAGAAGCAAGACCCATCAGAGTGATGGTTTCTAATTTTCAACAAAAAGCAAGACCTATCAGAGTGATGATTTTTAATTTTCAGAAGAAGCAAGACCCATCAGAGTGATGGTTTTCAATTTTCAGAACAAGACCCATCAGGGTGATGGCTTACAATCTCAGCTTTCTGTCAAGACCCATTGGGATAATGGGTTACATTTTTTAATTTCCAGAAGAAGCAAGACCCATCAGAGTGATGGTTTTCAATTTTCAGAAGGAGCAGAACCCATCAGAGTGATGGTTTTCAATTCAGCAGGAGCAAGAACCATCGGAGTGATGGTTTTCAATTCAACAAGAACAAGACCCATCAGAGTGATGGTTTTCAATTCAGCAAGAGCAAGACCCATCAGAGTGATGGTTTTAAATTCCAACAAGAGCAAGACCCATCAGAGTGATGGTTTTCAATTTTCAGCATAAGCAAGACCAATCAGAGTGATGGTTTTCAATTCAACACGAACAAGATCCACCAGAGTGGTGGTTCAAGTTTTATCTTTCAAGTCAAAGTCCGTCAAAGCGGCAATTTCATTCAAGTCAAAGTCCGTCAAAGCGGCAATTCTACTTTCAAGTCAAAGGCCGTCAAAGCGGCAATTTCTACTTTCAAGTCAAAGCCCGTCAAAGCGGCAATTTTACTTTCAAGCCAAAGGCCGTCATAGCGGCAGTTTCAACTTTAGAGGCAAAGCCCGCCCGAGCAGCAATTTCAAGTTTTCAAGACTACTTTTGTAGTGGGAGCTTCAGACCAGTTCATCAGCTTGGGAAGCATGAAGAGTAGTCTAGGAATTGTAACTTTTATATTTTTCAATGTTGTAATTCCATTTTTCTTTGTAAAAGCAATGACCACCAGCAAGCGACCAGTAATCAGCAACGACTGCCTTTATGTGCCTAAGAGTGTCTAGTATCAGCCCCTAGTATGTCAAAAGTGTCTCTAGTTAGTCCGAGTAAGTCTAGGAGTATCGAGTCAGTCCCAGTTAGTTTTGAAAGTGTCTAGAGTTAGTCTGTGTATGTCTAGAGAGTGCTTAGTATTAGTCTAGGAGAATCTAGTATCTGTTTTGCGGTAGTCCAAGCTACCGCATGTGAGGAACTACACTGACCTGATTCCTTAGTCCAGGGATATGTAGGTAGCCTTGTTCTCGGTTAGAACCGAAATTCAAGGTACGGTCACCATTTTGAAAAGCATGCTCTCGGCTAGAACCGAAAAGCCAAAATTAGTTGTCTATTACTTTTTTGTCCGAAAACTCTTCGTGTTCCCGAACAAAGAGGGGCAGCTGTAATCACCTAATTTTGGCACCAAATTTCATAAAATTGCTCAAAATAGCCGTGTTAGATTCTTAAAATTTTTGCCGAAATTTTCCTAAGTTTTAGTCTTTATTTTGACTAAAATTGTGATTAATTAGGATAGAAAATTTGAAAATTGCCAAAAATACTTGTTATGTGTTTAACTATGACTCTATATTTAATTTTGATAGTATTGTAGATTTATGTGGTTTTGATTGTAGTTAATTGTGTTGATTTTTTATAAGTATAGACCTTTTAGTGGCCATATGTACAAAATAAATAGCCCAATTGCTTAACCCAACCAGCCCACGCCTGAGTCTTGAAGCCCATACCCATCTCTACTTTCAATCCTAGCCATTAGTTTCTAATTGATCTAATGGCTCTCATCTTTCCTCCATTTCCCCTTATAAACCTTCAAAATCCTCATTTTCTCCTCATTCCTTCATAAGCCTCTTTGGCTTGGGGATATGCTGTCCAAAATTCCCCTCCCCACCGGAAACAATCAGCCACCACTCCACCATCGCGGATCCGCCACACGCCGCCAGCTGCCGCCACCGGACCACCGCCTTCCGGTGGTCGGAAAATTACAAACCATACCTTTCTGGAAAGCTCTTGAGCCCCTCTTTCCATTTTTCAACTTATTTTCTCCAAAATCATAGCCAATTTTCACAGATCGGAGTTTGAAGTTTCGGCCAAACCTCACTCCGGCCACTTTTTGTATTTTCCGGTGAGTTTTTACATTTTTTCTCTTCTCCTCACTCTCCTCTACTCCAATCCGAACCCCATTTATCCTAGATCCGTTTTCTTGTTATTTATTTATTTATGTTTTTTAAAACTTGTGTCACTTGCTTGTTTTGCTTCTCACCTTTGCCTTTATTTTTTTTTTCTATTATGGGGAGACGAATTGTGGGCTGCTACAATGATTATTTTTTGTGATGAGCTTGATGGTGATAGGGTGCTGAAATTTTAACTTTGAGGGGGCTGTTGTAATGGAATAACTATTGGGTCCATGACAAATATGTTGATGTTGATGTTGTAGCAATGGGATTGTTACGAGGCTGCTCAGTCGTGCTCGGGGTGTTAGTGTCGGGTTTTGATGATTCACTGGTTGTGGGATGATATGAACTAGCTGCGGTGGTGATGTTTCTGTTATGATATTGGTGAATCGAGGCGACGCTATAACAGTGTTGTTTGTTGTAGGGTTGGCTCGACGGGTAAAATGAAATCAGTCTTTGATTCTATTTGTTCTTGTTTAGTTAGATCATGTTGGTAAAAGATAGTGCTTTTTTAGCTTGTTAATCACATGAACAGTTCAATATTCTAGTACTTGCTATGTTTATTTCTCATGTTCAAGTTAGCTTTTGAAGTTAAATAAGTATGGAGAAAATTGAATCCCCTGCTAATCTTGCTCAGTTTAGTCTCTTAAAACTAATTGGTAGTTGATTAGGGCGTTTGTGGATTGTTGTCTAGTTAGGAGTTGAATTTTGTCTATGAATCCATGTTTGAAAGTCTAGTTAGTAACTGGGAGTTAAAGTTTTACTAGTTCATTTAGTTGAGCCTTGAACTTTTAGTCAGAGTTTGGAGTTTGAGATTTAGTTAAAAATCTAAAAAAATATGATATTTTGTCTTGGGAAGAAAAGAGTGTCAAAAGTCAAATAATGGTACAATGAGTCAGCTGAAAGGACAATTTTGCACATGGGTCATTGTACTTCTCTGAAAAAGTAAAAGTGTAGCACATGGGCTTTGTACTTACACCCAATTTTACACTCCTTCCTTTGCCTATTTAAAGAGACTTTCCCTCTTTCTTAAACAATATAGAACAATGAGTGAAAAATCACCTCCCCACTCTCTATAAAACCAAGAACCTGCTGAAAATACTCGAACAAAAAAAATCCAAAGCTGAGAAAAAATACACAAAGAGAACCAAAAGACTAACATTCTTAAGAGTCTTTGGGTTCGTAATATTTTTGAGTTTTTTAGTCAAGAAAGGGTAAGGAGTGGGCTGTTTGCTTGGATTGCGATGTCCTCGTTGCTTGCTTCGGTCTTGGTCGTTTGCTCAAAGAATTGCATACTTGGCCTTGAGTAATTTCCATACACTAGGTATCTATTTCTTCAACTTGTATTTCCTTTTCTAAGCTTGCAATAATTGTGTATGAAATGATTTAATCTAGGCCCGAAGAATTATTATCTTTTAATTATGTTTATATTTATCTAAAGTTATGAATTGTTGGTGCTAGGCCACGTTAACAATTATTTGTAGGCAAAAATAGGACGCAAGTGCAAATAAATTAAAACTGCCTTCCGGAACGAATAGGCTCTATATTTAGGACATTTGCTTAAAATCTGACCATTTTTTATAAACTGGTACGTTCTCGCAAATCTGGCCGTTTTTGCAAACTGGTACGTTTCTGCAAATTTGGCCGTTTTTTCACAAACTGGTACATTTCTGCAAATCTAGAAATTATGAAAAAACCTGGATAAAATGAGAAACCAAGGCTGAAAAAAAAGACCATCTATGTAAAATTAAAGGTGTAGGCAATTTTTGGACCCATTGGACATTTATTTACAAAAGTGAACTTGAAAATAGCATTTGAATTTATTTTCAAAAATATGCCATCCTTTTGTGAAGGTGGCCTTGCTTATTATGTAAATTTCTTTTTTAAAAATTGGTCATTTAACAAGTTTTGACAATCAACTACTTTGTGGGTACATAAATTTAACAATTTTGTAAAACAGCTCATTTTCGCAAATAGTTTCAACCCACTCCAACGGTAAGGCTCTCTTATTGTGTTTTGACAAATAGCCACTTGCTTTAACAATTATTCTTGGAGTTAAATAGGCAAGCCCTTTGCAAAGTGGAAAATGCGTAATAAATTATTTATTTATGTACTTATTATGAATCAAAGTGTAAATTTAACCAGTCCTCTGTGAGGTTGGATAAGAATGATACGCTTTTAATTTTCTTAATCAAAGTAAATTCAAATTAACGGCATTAATATAACAACCATATTTAATAAATTAAATTGCGACAATAAAGCAACTGTGTGCTTGGCACAGGACTCGAGGGTGCCTAATACCTTCCCAAAAGTCAACTGAGAACCTTACCCGAATCTCTAACGCAGACCATTAGACGAGTCAGAGGTGTTCCAAGGTACCTTTTGGTGACTTGGCACACCTTAAACTATGTCAAGTGGCGACTCCGAGTTCTCTAAATAATTTTGTACCTTTTTGAACACCAGTCACGAGCCTTTAAATAATAAACTAAAAATTAATTTTTAGGGCGTGACACAAATATGTTCTGCTCCACTATTCTCTGAAGGAAATTGAACATTCAAACTCGCAAGCACTTCATTCACAGACACGTCAGCTTCATCCACCTGCACTGCTGCTTGTGTCTCTCGATTTTCTTCAACAATCACATCCTTTACAACCTCTACACCTTCATTCATCTCTGCAACTGCTCCTTCAATTGGAGCTTCATCAACAACCCTTTTTTGCATCTCTGCATTGTCTCCATCCACTGCTTCATTTTTCCTTCTTCAACTGCAGCATCTTTCTCATTCAGCTCTCTAGACATCTCTTCATCTGCTCCATCAACTTGAGCTTCATTTCTGGCTTCTTCTTCAACTGCAGCATCTCCAGTCATCTCTTCATCTGCTCCATCAACTTGAGCATCATGGAAAACCTCTTCTTCTTCTTCGACTGCAGCATATTTTTCTATCACATCTTCATCCTTCCCTTCATCATTATTCCCTTCATTCACTACAACTAAAAGAAAATACTTAGAAATATACAAAATTAATCAAATTATCATTAAAATGAATATAGATACATTTCTTTTTTCTCTTGACAATCTTCCGTTGCTTGAACAGCTTCCTCTTCATCAAGTTCCTGGACTTTGTTTTCCTTTCCATCTTCACATTTTTCTCTTTCAACAACTTCAAACTCTCCTCACTCACCTCCAGCATTCTTGACAGTACACCTTGCACATTCCCACAGTGCCTGCAAGTTCCCCTGCTACCACCATCAACACCATCACCAGCACCAGTATCATCACCATCATTAACATCATCACCCCTATCTTCCTGGCTTTCACTTCTGTGCATTTCATCAGCATACTTCTCCACAATGTACTTAATGCCAGTGACCCCTCCAACATAGCCCTTACCCTGTCCAGTGAAGGATCCTCGACCTCATCAGCATGAGGACAGACAAATTTTTTGCAACCCTCCACTTCTTGCAATTTTGGGATCAAGAAAGGGTGCAAAACCTGTCATCAAATGATAAAATAATTAATAAATTAATTAATCATTAAATGAAATAATTAATAAATTGAATTGGCACATACCTGTCTAGCTCCTTGATGGCCTGCATCAACATCTCCCAAATTTCTTCTTGTCTGCTGCCACTTCAGCATCCTTGGGATTGGCTAGGGAGACTGTTCAGATTTGCCAGCACTACGGCCAACCAAGGGCACAACCTCATATATCCATACCTGTCATGAATGCCACAGTCACATTACTTAAGTTTTAACACAATCATTCTTAAAAAAACTGAAAAATAATATAACAATACTTACAAGGAAGGCCCAGGGGAATCCAAACAGTGCATAACCAGCAGTTTTTCCCTCTACATGCCGTCGATGGGTCTTTGCAAAATCCACTTTGTTGTAGAGGTAGTCCACTGTCAAGTCATAGCAAAGCTTACCCCAGGGGTACTTGCTGAAAAAGTCTAGGTTATCCACACATTGGATCCACCATTTCTCAACATTTTTTGTTTTGTCCCTGGCCATCAGAACAGTATGGAGGAACCACAGAAGAGCCAACTTTAGCTTCTCTTCCTTAGAGAACTATTTATGCTCCATCAAGTACTGCAGATTTTCTGCCCTCACTTCCCCACCTCCACACACCTTCTCCAGAAATCCTTCACCACTTACCAAGAACTTGGCCTTCACTTTGTTATCTGGCTCTTGACAACAGTTTAAGCCAGTCATGAAATAGAATTCCCTCAAGCCAAAACAGACTGGCTTACCATCTATCAAGAACCACATCTCATGCTTTTTCTTGGATTGCCTAATAGTCCTCAAAAGCACTGAGTGCACCAGCTGACCATTGAAGGTCCAACTCTCAGATAGGCTTAAGAAATCCCCAAAAACTGATCTCCTAAACATCTTTTCAAGCCCCAATTTTACCAACTTGGTCTTGAAGTCATAAAACTTTTTCACTGAAGATCTCACAGAGATGTTTGCATTAAGTGATTCGAACCTTGACAACCAGGTTTTGAACCTAAAGCTACTGACATTAATCTCCATCACCTTCTTCCTCATCTCCCTCTTTGTTTTTTTCCCCAGCACTAACATTATTCCTATCAACCCCTTTATCTACTCCATCATCCCTTGCACCAGCCTGATCCTCCTTTCCATCCCCTGCACCAGCACTCTTCCTACTTACCTCCCTAGAATCATCCTCATCATCATCATCATCATCAATAACAACAGTCTTTCCTTTTCTTTTTGCTGCAGCAGCACCACTATCAACTCCATCTTCAATCTCAAACTCATCTTGAAACCTATCTATCTGATCAAAGGTATCAGCAGATGCTCATTTTGAACCCAGGTACTCTGAGTTGTCACCCACCTCTGTTTGACCTCCACCAACATCTTTATCGGTGGCTATCTCATCACTATCATCATGTTTCTCCACCCTTCTTCTTTTACATTTGACAAATTCTTTGGGGATGTTCGCAAACTCCCAAGCATCTTGCGCTAATTTACGCAGGGACCACCTACGCGTACGTATATTTTTTTTATTTTCTAGAAGCTCCGCTCTATGCTCTTCCCAAGTTCGTGGACCTTTTCCTTTCGGAACGGCGTGCTTTATCCTAGGCATTTAAACACCTACACAAACCACATTTTTACTACGAAAGTTAAAGAAACAACCCCCAAAAATTAAACCTAAATCCTAAATCGAAAATTGCGTATAAAACGGTAAAATAATAAAACCCATTACTCGAAATCTCTAAAGATGCAAAATAGCCACTAATTGAAGAAAATACAGTAGTTAAATTTCAAATAAAAACCCTAACAAAATCGAGTGCGTACCTGTTTATGCTCTTGGTCGATAATGTACGATGAACCCACAGAGATCCTTTAAATAACTGAAACAGGACACTCACAACAGTTACGAAGTCGTGCAGGCGGTTGAGAGAGAGAAAATAGGAGAAGTTGAGAGAGAAAATTGGAACATCACAATGTAGTGTATGATCAACCTAATAGAGTAGATGAAGTATCCGTTATGTTTTAAATTACCCGGGTACTTTTTTTATTTCAATAGAGTTCACAAGTGTTTTATGTTTTGCACCCAAAAAATTTATTGTTTTGCACCCACAAGTTTTTAAGAATACTAATCCAGCCCTTGATCTCCACTTAAATCCACTTAAATTTTTCTCTCTCCAAAAATAAGTCTAAAAAAATAGAAAAGTTAAACTTTTTATTCAACACTTTGGAAGGTCTTTTAGCTAATTCCTCTCCTCTAGTAACTCTCTTCCCATCAAATCAGCTAATCAGCTGACTTGTCTCTTCTCTTTGACTTTGTACCACACACACACTTTCTTTTTAACTCTCATGACAACTTTTTCTTTCCTACAAATTTAACTGTAGTTGGTCCATAATTATCAAATTATGTCATCATCTAAATATTAACATTATCAATATTCAAAATACTAACAATTTTTTCTACTTTTTGATGATTACAATAACAGACATGAATTGGAAAACATAAATAGATAAACTTGTAAGGTAACTAAGAATTTCATAACACTTCTCTGTTGAGGCTCCCCCTGTCTTCGAGCATTCTTGCATTGTTCTTGTTTGACCCTGCATATCATTATAAATTCAATTCTATATTTTCCTCGCCCACTTTGTCATCAACAAGAAGAGAACCAGGGTACATAGAATATGCAACCATATATACTAGCAAGAGACATTAGTATATTCTAATATAGGCATACATTAGAAACTAGCAAACATTAAGCTAGCGTTTGGACATAGATTTGGTTGAAACTTGGAATTTGAGTTTTTGGAGTTGAATTGTAAAATAATTTTTGGAACTTGAAGTTGTGTTTTGACATAGAAACATAGAATTTACTTGAAAAAATAGTTGAAGTTTTGTGAGTAGTTTTTCAAATTTCTCAAAAACTGCCCAAAAAAAACCTTTGAACACTTTTTGAGTTTTTGGGACTTTTTGGGGAAGTTTTGATGAAATAGCATAAACAAACAATTTTTCTCCCAAAAATTCTCAAAAAATATCTCCAAAAACTATAAACAAACGGGGGCTAAGACAATATTACGGTTGCTGAGTAGGGAAGAACCTAGCAGCAAGAGAAGCAAAAATATCATGACATGAGCCGGAGCATCATCCAAAATATACAACCCATGAAATTTTGAGTTCTAAAATTAACTGTTTTAAAATTAGTATCTAAAATATAACTTAAAGATGCGAATGATAGCCAACCCAAGATGCTTAAGCTGTTCCATGGCAGTGATACCTTTGGCTCCACATTTTGTAATTCTCACACGAACTTAATCAATTCCC
The DNA here is from genome assembly GCA_037355625.1 of Petunia x hybrida. Lineage (NCBI taxonomy): Eukaryota > Viridiplantae > Streptophyta > Magnoliopsida > Solanales > Solanaceae > Petunia > Petunia x hybrida. Next base: position 5,473,572 of record JBBBVM010000081.1, read on the forward strand.
TGAACTGCATTGGAGGGATTCTTTTTGAATTTTCTCAACCTGTGCATTGTTTTCCACATCTAACTATATAAAAGAAGCAATGTTTGCTTTGTTTTCACTAGCCAACAAATTAAGTAACCCAAGCTCTTCTTGAATTTCCATGAGTATATCAATGATTAGATTAGAAGACATACCTAAAGCATTTGAGGGTCCAGTTTGAGAGGAAAGGTTAGGTCCTTTTTTTCATTTTCAACCCTCCTGATTCACTTATCATTTACCAACATATATCGTATACAATTGAAAGAAGTTCCATCATAGCACTTAGTGATCTTCTCTTTGTCTTAATCTCTGACTTTGGCGAGATGGTATTTTCGCTTAGGCCATGGCGTATGGTAGAAGTGAGTGTGGTTTGATTTGGCTGATATTTTTAGGGTTTTATAGAGTAATAATGTATATGAAAAGATGTGGATATGAAAAGTTGTGCTGGTTGGTAATAAGTTTATACAGTGAAGAAATAAAGGGTTGGGGTGGACTTTCGAGGAAGCGCTTTCAGAGACGTCAATCAGTTTTAGTAAATCGAGGTTCATGATTACCATTTATTTAAATGATCATCAATAATTCTAAGGCTCACGTATCCAAAATTAATTTAGATCGAGGAAGTCTTCCATTTAACTTGCGAATAGTCAAAGCCTTTCCTTCAACAGAGGTTCAGTGAGGATATTAACTACTCTCTCCATTTCAAATTAGTTGACGCTTTAGCAAGATTCATTTGTCCCAAATTAGTTGACGCTTTAGAATTTCAAGATATTTTTTACCAATTCTTTTCAACTATACCCATATTTAATAAAAAAATATTTTTTAAAAAAACTTTAATAGTCTAATATTGAAAATGTGGCCAGCAGGGGTAAAATAGTAAAATATATACCTTATTTATTAATTTCTTAATGAGCGTACAGAAGCTGAAGGCGTAAACTAATTTAGGACGGAGGGAATAATTGACAATCAGCACCTACAAAATTTAATGTCAAATTTTTAAAAACATGATCATGAATGAAATGATGTCGAATTTCTATATGTTTTGATCTAGAATAATGAACAAATTTTTTACTATGTTTATTGCACTAGTATTGTTCACAAAAGATATGTATCATGTTTAGACGCATACCAAAATCTCTTAATTGATATATCATCCACAGAAATCTGGCACATTTACACATGCTATATATGCTATCTGGTCGACTTGTTGTGATATATAGGAGAGACACAAGCATTCCACGAGACAACTTCTGGTCAACTGATTTACCTTCTTGATCACCTGAAGGGGATACTAAAGGACTCACAGGAGTTCCCATGTATTTAGTCTTATCAAAACCAAATTTGAGAATTAACCCCTTGGTGTACTTTTCCTAGCTAATAAAGATTCCTGAAGTTGTTTATTTGAAGTCCCAAAAAGAATGTGAATTCTCCCATCATGCTAATTTCAAATTCACTTTTCATGAGAGATTCAAAATCCTTGCACAAATTAGGGTTAGCACTTCCAATGACAATACTATCAACATAAATCTGAATAATAAGACACACATTAAAATATTTTTCAGTGAAAAGAGTGTCATCAATCATTCCTCTGATGAATCTATGCTTAGTTAAAATATAACTTAGTCTCTTATACCAAGCTCTGAGAGCTTGTTTGGGACCATATAAAGCTTCATTCTATTTAAAAACATAATTTGGAAAGTTAGAACTTTCAAAACCAGGTGGTTGTTTACGAAAAATTCTTCATTGATTACTCCATATAAGAAAGCATGTTTAACTTTTATTTGAAATAGTTCAAACCCTTTAAAAGCGGCAAATGCAAGAAGAATTCGAATAGATTCTAGCCTTGCAACTGGAGCAAAAGTTTTTTCATAATCAATACCTTCTTGCTGATTTAATCCTTGAGCTACTAGTCTGACTTTGGTTTTTACCACAACTCCTTGTTCATTCTACTAGTTTATGTAAACCTATTTGGTTTCTATAACAGAAACTCCAGGAGGCCTGCATAGCTTCTATACATGAACCATCCTGTATGGATTCATCAATCTTTCTTGGTTCAAATTGGGTATAAGTGATATATTTGCCTTTTGTTTTGAGGATCTTCGAGTTTGAATTCTTTCATTTTTATCTCCAATAACGAACTTATTTGGAAAGTTTGCATTTTTCCCCATTTTTTGGGAATTTTGGTAGCTTGAGCTTTGTGCGATTTGTCTTCATCACTAAGTTGAGATGGGTATTCCATCATGTCTTATTTACAGCCTCCTTGTCGACGTTGATTGATTCATCCCCATCATCTTCAGAATAATTAGTCTAAGTTGAATCTTCAAAGGTACAACAACAACAACAACAACAACATACCCAGTGATATCCCACCAAGGTGGTGTCTGGGGAGGGAGAGATATATGCAGACCTTACCTCCACCAAGGTGAAGAGGCTGTTTCCGATAGACGCTCAGTTAAATAACATAGTGGAAAACATATTCAAGAGAAGCAAGATGACAATATCAAACATACTCAAGATAAATAGAGAACAACAATAACACATAAAGTTCAGAGTAAGCTCAAAGCATAATATACCAAAAATCGCTCGAATACTATATGATCAACTGGTGATTGAATATCTTAGGAATATTCCTTCATCACTTCTTGCATCAACTATTCTAGTATTTTCCTTTCCATTTACATGAACTTAACATTTGCACCAAATGAATGGAAATAATTGATATTTGGTTTCTTTCCTTTCCACAACTCCTAGGGAGTCTTTCAATATAAGCTTAATAAAACACCTATTCAAAATGTGACATGTTGTACTTATAGCTTCAGCCCAGAACCTGTTGGGCATAAAGTTCTCAAGTAATAAGGTTCTTTTTGTATCTTGCAATGATCTGGTTCTCCTTTCTACAAACCTATATTTTTTAGGAGTTTTAGGTGAGGAAAAGTTGTGTGAGTAACCATATTTTTCATATAATATTTCAAAAGTTTTGTTTTCAAATTCTACTTTGTGATCACTTCTGATCGAGCAAGTATAATATCATTTTTCTCTTTGCACCTTTTTGCAAAGTATTACAGACTGAGATAGTGCATCATCTTAGTGATTCATGAAAATTTGAGTAATCGTCAACAATAACAAATGCATATCATTTTTTCACCGATGCTTGCTGACCTGGTAGGACCAAACAGATCCATATGTAATAATTCCAAAGGTTTGGAAATTGCTACTACATATTTAGGTTTAAAAGATGATCTAGTTATCTTTCCCTTTTTGACATGCATCACAAATGTGATCTTTAGTGAAATTTAGCTTTGGAAGACCTCAATGACTTGCATGCCCCAATTTTCTATGCCATACCCGAGGATTATTATGAATAGAGGATAAATATGTATGAGAGGATAAGTTATATTTCTAAGTTGTAAACATTTTTATCACTTTTTCCTGATAAAATCATATTGTCTTTTGAGTCAAGTATGTTGTAGTGAGTTGATTCGAACTTGATTTTATACCATTATCACATAATTGACTTATGCTTATCAGAATATGTTTAAGTCCTTCAACTAGATAAACATCCTTGACTTCGCATGTGGAGCTTAGTGCAATAATTTCTACACCAATTATTGTTTCTTTTCCATCATCTTCAAATCTTAAAGATCCTCCATTTTAGTCTTTTAGACTTTTGAAGTTGTGATTGTTTCCTGTCATGTGTTTAGAGCATCAACAATCCAGATACCACTTCATTATTTACTTGGACGCTTGTACAAAATAAAAAGACACTAGTTGGTTTTAGGTACCCAAGATTTCTTGGGTCATGATAGATTATTCTGATAGGGTATTGAATAGGGGGATTTTCATTAGTTGGAACATCCTTCCTTTTCAAAATCCATTTTCCTTTTCTCTTTCTTTCTCACTAAAATTTTGTCTATATGTTTCTTCTCCACATTAAAAATAGTTTATGAACGGAATTGATTTTTGCTAGTGGTTGAACCATAACATGATTTTTCTATATAAAATGTGATTCTAGTTTTGTCAGAGTTACTATCATACCTTTTTAAATGTCTTAGAGAGTCTCTTGATTTGGGTCTAGATGATCTAGAAGATGTTCTGGACTGATCGGAAACTGTCGAGCTTCTGGTTGTTTCATGATCTCGCCCAACTACGCCCTATAAAAGGGACTAAGCGGTCGCATCAAATATAGCTCGGTACTTAAAGTCCCGAGGTCGAATCCCTCAGGGAACACTCGAAATCTAATTGTTATTCTAACTAATTTATCTAACCAATTAACTCCCAAGGTTTGTATTTGAATGGTGGTTTCAATGAAACAACTAATTAACACTAAAGTAAATAGCAAGATATTAAGAAATACTTAATCAAGAATTTAAAAGCCTAGGATTGATTTACCCAATTCCTACCTATGTGTTAGAATAATTCTTTAAACAAATTCAACTTGGTTTTCTTCCTATTGAACACTTGCTCCAATTATACAACTATTCACTTCCATGTAATAGTAGTAACTTTCACTAACCAATTTTTTAATTAATTAATGAAGATAACTAGGACTACAAGTTTAGTTCACAATCAGGGTCAATGGTCACAAATCACCTCATTGACAACTTAAGTAATACCTTGGTTTTAGGTTGAAATATTGCTAAGTGTTTAACCAAAACCTATGAATCTATCTCTAGACACACAAGAATAATGGGAACAATTAATTGGGAGCTCTTCCAATTAATAGCAATCAAAACATAAACACTTAGATAGGAAGGATTCACAAGTTTCATTCATTGAAATAAATATTCATAACACATAAGTATTGGAGTGGTTCAATCAACCTTAGAATGGGTAAATTAGCCACTCATGTTCATGATAGTCATATCAAAATAATTCATGAATGAATAAATTACAAAAAGTAAGGAAGAATTTAGGAAAAACTCGTGTTCTTGAAGTCTCTAAAGCTCTAGCCTCCTTTTTGCCTCTTTTCCAGTCTGAAAATCATAATGGAGGCAAAAGAAGCTTTTATACCCTGTAGGAAACTAAGCAAAAGTATAAAATTGCCCTTAAAATTTCGCCCATAACACTATGCTTCGCGTGGCACCCGCGTGCCACGCGGACTAACTTTCTTCATGCAATTCAGCTCGCGTGGTGCTCGCGTAGTTGGCCTAAATGCGCTGAAATTTTTAATCAATTCCTAAGCAAAGACTCTATTTCTTCCCATGTCACTCGCGTGGCACACGGATTACTTGAACTCTTCAACATCTTCACTTTTAGCTTCAAAACTAGAACTTTCTTGCTCAATTCACCATGTTCAAATCCTACAACACCCAACAACTCAATTAATATCAACTCTTGAGAATTTTGCATATAAACTCTTAGGTTTACTATCATAACATGGTAAAACTATCCTGAAAATATAGGTAAAATAGCCAAATATCACAACCCCACACTTAGAGTTTTGCTCGTCCTCGAGCAAAGAAGAAGAATACACAGAAAGCGGGCAATACATCAAGATTAGATAAGGACTCGCGACAACAACTTCGCAAAACTCACCCATAAAGTTCAAACACCCTTTCTTTTGGTCATAGTCAAGTATTGAAAGTAGAAACCTATAGACCACTCAAGTTCCAATGTACCTCACAGAAAGAAGATGCCACCAAACACACAACATATGATTTCAGGAGAAATTGTGGCATATCAAATATCAAATACTCTCACACTCAGAAAGAAATTTCTCATGTCCCACAGAAAAGTACCATAGGCTTGCCCATTTTGTCGTTATCTACTAATGTAGTGTTTAACCTAGATCCGAATTTAGGCCAATTAACAATTAAATTTGTATTTGCGGAGTGACGATCAATAGTTTAGATTAAGAGTTTAAAATGAAGAACTGCGTTGGTTACCGTGATGCCAATATATTCGCAATTCCCCAGATGGTAACTTATAATACGGCAATCAAATATATTCGGAAATGAATAACGATAAAAAGCAAACCAAATAAATAGAAGTAACCGTGTTGGATCGCTTGATCCCGATGAGATTTCTTCCTTACTGATTGCACTTAGAAACTAAAGAGTAAATATGCAAGCCGAGAATAGTATTTGAGAGCAAGAGAATAATATAGTATTATTGATATTGTAGACAGAGTGTCAAGTTGTTACAATGGTATAGAATGAGTGCTATTTATAGGCCTGATAGGCGTCTGTTGGGTTTTGTAACCGCCGGGCACGTATCCGTCGGATATGTAACCGCTGGGTTGTAATTATTGCCTTTATGACCATTTATTGTCTGATCGCACATGGTCAGGTTAATAACTCCTCATTCATATCGTGTTGACTGATGGAGCGTTACATAGTTGCTTGGGATCTGCTCATGGTAAACGTCTGGCTAGCTGTCTGCTCGTAAGATGTTTGCCCGGAGTAACATCTGCCCGTGCCACGTGGCAAGTACGTGTCCTTTTTAGGTGACGTCAGATTTTATCCAATACAGATAGTCCCCGCACTTGTCGGGTAGAGTATCTGTTCGAGGAGTGGATACGAATTTTGGCACGAATTTCTGCTTTGTAAAATCCTTCCTTTGTGTGACGAAGCTTAGTGACGCCTATATCTTATCAACTACGTGACAAGCCCTTATGACGTGGGCATTAAATGCGCCGTATGAAAAAGTAACTGCAGCTGGCATGCCTGCGTATTTGCAGTTCACTCTGAAGTGACTACTGCGCGTTCCAAGGGTAAAAGTAATGATTTTAACCGCCTCCACCACGTGCACACGTCGACTGTTGATTGCGAGGTGACCGCTGCACTTCAGGGTAATGATGATACTTTAAAAGTTGGCGAAACCTATTCCTTCCTTTGACGGTCGGATCTGTTCGTGGTCTTTTGGATAACCTCCACGTGTTTCGAAGGAACTTGATGAGCCGAATTTTTTACTCTTATAAATAGAGGTTTGCTGAATGAGAAACCTTTTACTTGCTTTTATTTCCTTTCTGTTAGCTCTCGAAAATCTTTGAACAACTTTCAATTCTTCTTGCGAACTTCTTTAACTCTTCTGAAATCATGTCTTCAAGATTTAGAAATAATCAAAATGTAGACACGGCTGGTAGTTCTTCAGCGGCCACTCCTAGGCCCAGGGCTACTCAGGCTACCGCTGCGGAGATTATCCCCAAGAAATGGGGTGAGTTAGAGGCAGAATGTAACATCAAGGCCTTCAATAATCACTATGGAGATACGCGCAACTGGCCGGCGTATAGATTTAAATCTGGGATCTCGTCGGAACTAATCCCACAAGTTAGGATGGACTGCCACTGGGATGATAGGATTCCCCTCTTGCTGGTTTCTGAAGAGGAGAATATTACCTCTCATAGGGTTGGGTGGACAACTATGTGCACATACCCTTTCACATTGGGATGTAAATTACCCCCTGCATCCTGTGCTGGAAAGGCTCTGTAGGGAATATCTACTCTGCCCGGGGCAACTGTGTCCCAGTATATATAGAATCATTACACTTTTGGATTGGTTTGCAATGGAAACTGATCAATCTTTTGGATACGAACATTTTATTTCTTTGTATAGCATACAAATTTTCAAAGATGGCTATGTGAACGCCAGGATACGCGGGAGCAAGGGCTTGGTGCGTAGTTCTGAAGACACAGGTGATCGGGGTTGGCTACACCGGTATGTGTTTGTGCGTTCCTCGGCTTTAGCTTTCGACTCTAAGGCTTATCTTCCCGAGGTTTGGAACAAGAAGCGTAAGTCCCCGAGTATTTTTCAGATTTTTCGTGTTCTTCCTTTTCCTCTTATTTGCTTACTCTTTTGGACTTCCTTTTGCAGCGGCCAAGCGACCCTACGATGGGCTCATATCTGTTGATGAGCTGACGACATGGGTCGAGGCAATTTTGAAGGAATTCACCCCTAAGAAGAGAGAATGGGCGTATTTTGCTGCGCAGAAGAGTTTGACCGTGAAAACTCATGGTGAGAATATTTCTACTTTTGTGATTTATCCCCTTCCTTTGTAACTTCTCCGTGTCTGACTGTTTTATCTTTTGCAGGTCTGGGCACTCAAGGGGACTTTTTCCCTGCTCCCCTCCAGGACATCCCTTCCGAACCTGTCGCCGATCTAGATGCTGAGGCCGCATCTATCCTGGCTTCGGTGGAGGCACTGCGCGGTAGAGAGGGTGGCAAGGAACTTCTGTCCAGTGGCCTTAGTTCTTTGAAAAGAAAGAAGAAGAGCCAGGACGAGGGCGGAGCACGAAAAAGATCTATTCGTAAGACTTCCGTTGCTGCCGGGCAAGCCTCAACTGCTGGGGGTGAGCCTTCGCCTAGAACCAATGTGCCAGAGTCTGCAGAAGAGAATGTCAAGAATACTGCCGAAGTCCTCGAGTTTGCATGGGGAGAAGGTCTAGACAAGGAGGTTATCGATCTTTCAGATACTGATATCGAAGCCAATGAACCCCTTGTGCGAAAACCTTATCTTCGAAGTGACAAGAGGAAAGTTGAGGAGGAAGCTGCCCGCACTACAGAGAGGAGTTCCCGAGTTGATGATGGGGTGAAGGCGGCTCCTTCCCGTGCAGATAAAGGGAAAGGAAAAGTGGGTGAAGAAGAAGAGAGAAGAGAAGAAGAAGGAGAAAAAGAAAAAGGAAAAGGGACCCCCCAAGAGGGTGGCCGCCAAGGTCCTCGTGTTTTTCGTTTTGAGGATCTGGAAAATATGGCCACTGAAGGGGCGACGCCGGTTGGCCTCCATGAGTGTGATACGATAGATCCTGGAGTGGAGGGTGATTCCAACTCATCATCAACACGGCTTGTCTGGCGGTCCATCATTGATGGTCATATTGGATTAAAGGACATCAGGGGTTTGCGCTACAAGTTCGGTCCAAACTATCCCTCTGAACAGGCTTGCGAGCCCAAGTACTGCGAGAGGAAGCATACCATGAAGCTAGCCCCTGACGTTAACTTCATATCCAGGCCGGGTAGTTTGGTCAAGGCCGTCGCCTCGTTCATTGGTCCTCGGGAGGAATGGACAATGAGGGAGATGAGTGACGAGGAGTTGGCCTTTGCTATTGCTGCCGACTCTGCCCGGGTAAGTGTTTGCCGCTTGTGCTTAGAAGTAATTTGATTTCATACTTCTAATAATAATTTTTTTGCTGTCTCTTCAGTCAAGTATGATGGCTGCTGAACTAATGACCCGCTCCAGGATCAACAATGTCGACCAAGTAGTCGAAGTGAAAAAAGAGTTGCTGAATGCTCTGGAGGAGAACAAGATCCTGGCAGAGCAGTGTGGTCTTCTTGGTGGCGAAGTTAACCGATTGACTGAGGTTAACAACGAGCGGATTGAGTGGATTAACGAGCTCACCAAGGAGAAGGACCTTCTCTCCGAAGAGAGGGAAGGGTTCGCACGTTCTGCCCAGGGCCTGGAGATTTTGCTTGAAGAGTGTAAAGCTTCGTTGAACAGGTCTTTCAGTGAGCGCGACTCTCTCATGACGGATTTGCAAAGGGCTAATGAAGAGTCCGATAAAGCCAGAGCTGAGCTTCAAGCTGCTAAGGACCAGGTTGCCCAATTGCTAAGTGTCCGAAATGCTTTATCCAAGGACCTGGCAAACCTGCGAGATCAATCTGAAATCAAGGCTAAACTTGCCGCGCTTGAGGCTAAGCGTACGTTGCTTGAGCAAGTTCAGAATAAGCAAATCAACATCGAGGAGATGCTGCTCAAAACCAAGAGCGCTGTTCGCTGAGTCAGACAAGTACTGAATCTTTCTCCTGAAGAGTCTGAAGCAGATGAAGATGAAGGTGAGGATGATAGCGAGAACACTGGTGGCGATGGAATAACTGACGGAGCTGGTGCGTCGAGTTCTGTTTGTAGCCCCAAAATTTGATGTTCCAAAATTTGAATGAGTTGCAAATTTGTGCATCTGGCGAGAGCCGAATTAGTTGGTTGTGGATAGAGGTTTCGTAGAAACTCTCTGATCCTTGTATGGCCGGTTCCATTTGGCCTTTTGATCACTCTGTAAACTTCTGTCAGCCGTTTTTGGCATCTTATCGTTTTGCAGGATTATATCTATGATTTTAGATATATTCAATGACTATATTTAGCCTGAATTTTTCGACCTTTTGTTTGTATGTATTGTGGCCTTCGTGCCTTATGTTTAGGAGCTTTTTGAAGTCTGAACTTTATTAAGTTCTGGTCTCCAAAAGTCTGCCCGAATGTTTTAACTTAGCCTTTCCTAAGAAAGAGGTCGTAAGTTGTGAATAATCTGCGCAGATATTTTTTTTTGACCGAGTCGTGGTCGATAGATTTCTGGCCGAGTCATTGGCCTTGTGAACGACTTCTCTTATTTTCGTGGAAGCTTGTCACGTAAAAAGTTTTTGAAATTTCGCCTTTTCACAAGGTCTTATCTGGCCTACGGGGGCCTCTCACCACCCTCCTTGTTTTTATGTTGGGGCACGGTAAGTTATAACATAAAAAGAGTTAAGGCATGTCATAGATAGAAGAACACATATAACCAAACGAGGAGTGTGTCCGTTGTGGGATTCGAACCCACAGCCGCGAAGTTGAAGAACTTCGAGCTCTACCAGTTGAGCTAAACGGATCTGACCTTATTCAGGCCGTTAGTACCATTTAAAAGAAATATAATAAAAATAACAATCGTCATAAAAGTAAGAGGCAAGAAGAAAATAACTGACCGCTTTACCACTCAGAAGTGGTACCTTTTGAGGTGAATTGCGTTCCAACTGTTCGGGACAATGGAACCGTCGGGTCGTGCTAGGCGATAAGAGCCCTTACTGACTAAGGCGATTACCTTGTAGGGGCCTTCCCAATTAGGGCCTAGTTTCCCTGAATTGGCTTCCTGTGTGCTCTGGGATACTTTCCTTAGTACAAAGTCTCTAACCTGGAAGCTTCGTACGCGCAGTCCCTGATTGTAATACTGTTCAATTCATTCTTTTTGGGCGACTACCCGCACAAGGGCTAGTTCCCTTCGTTCTTCAAGGAAATCCAGCTCTTCAGAGAGATTGACTGAGTTCGACTCTTCAGTGGCATGTGCATACCGTAGGCCAGGCTCTCCGATTTCGACCGGGATTAATGCATCCGCGCCATATACTAATGAATAAGGTGTCTCACCCGTACTCATTTTTACTGTTGTCCGATAGGCCCATAGCACACCAGACAGTTCTTCCACCCAGCACCCCTTTGCCCGTTCAAGGTCTTTTTTGAGTGAATCAACGATGATCTTGTTTGTCGACTCCGCTTGTCCATTAGCAACTGGATGATAGGGGGAAGACGTGATCCTTTTGATGTGCAAATCGTCGAGGAACCTAGTCACTTTCTGGCCGATAAATTGTGGGCCGTTGTCCATGACTATTTCCTTTGGTGCTCCAAAGCGACATACGACGAAACGCCAAAGGAAATCGATGACTTCCGTTTGTCGTATCTTCGCATACGTTGCTGCTTCTACCCATTTGGTGAAGTAATCGGTGATGATCAACAAGAAACGTACTCCTCTTGATGCCGCGGGGAGAGGTCCTACTATGTCCATCCCCCATTTCATGAATGGCCACGGGGAGATTATTGAGTGTAGCGGTTCTGCCGGCTGATGAAGAAGATGCGCGAACCTCTAGCACTTGTCGCATTTTTTGACAAATTCATTCGTATCCTTCTCCATCTTATCCCAGTAGTATCCTGCACGAATCAATTTTTGTGCTAATGCTTTTCCCCCGGAATGATTACCACAGCAGCCTTCATGAACCTCCCGCATCACGTAGTTGGTTTGGTTTGGTCCAAGACATTTTGCGAGGGGTCCAGCGAATGTCCTGCGGTAGAGTTCTCCGTTGAGGATGGTATATCGAGCAGCTTTTATCTTGAGCTTGCGTGCGGCTTTGGTGTAAGCGGGCAGAGTTCCATGAACAATATAATTTATAATTTCATTCCGCCAGTCCCAAGTCGCGTTTATGGCATTGACTTCGAACTTCTCCCGATCCACGGTTGTGTAGAGGAGGTGAACGACAGCTGAAGAGCTGGTCGCTCCCATTTCTGCTACTGATCTGAGATTGGCGAGAGCATCGGCTTTATGGTTTTCTTCCCGTGGTATTTGGAGTGCTTCCCATTCATCAAATTGCGTTAGGAGATCTTTTACACGGGCGAGGTATACTTGCATTCTGGATTCTCGTGCAATGAAGCCTTCATTTATCTGGTTGACCACCAACTGAGAACCACTCTTGAGTTTGACAGTGTTTGCTCTGTAGCTCCGGGCCAGCTCCAACCCTGCAATTACGGCCTCATATTCGGCCTCATTGTTAGTAATAAACGGGTATTTGATGGCTTACCTGATGGTTTCCCCGGATGGGGTAACGAGGACTAATCCAAGACCAGATCCTTTGACGCTCGAGGAGCCATCAGTATACAACGTCCACGCGCCAGGAGCTTGCTCGGTATTTAGAACGGCGTCCTTTTCTGCTTCAGGGTAGATATTAGCGCTAAAATCTGCTACAAAATCTGCTAGAGCTTGTGATTTTATAGCCACTCTAGGTTGATAAGTGATATCAAATTCACTTAACTCTATAGCCCATTTTACCAACCTTCCCGAAAATTCAGGTTTATGCAAAATATTTCGTAGAGGAAAAGTTGTTACCACAGCTATTGAATGACTTTGAAAATAAGGGCGTAACTTACGAGCAGCAGTTACTAATGCTAATGCCAATTTCTCCAAAGGTTGATAGCGTGTTTCCGCGTCGATTAGAGCTTTACTAATGTAATAAATAGGAAGTTGTTTACCTTTTTCTTCACGAACCAGAACCGCACTTACCGAAGATTCTGATACTGCCAGGTAGATCAGCAACTGTTCCCCGGGCAAGGGTGTCGAGAGCAGTGGTGGATTGGACAGATACTTTTTCAGATCCTTCAGTGCTTGTTGGCATTCGGGAGTCCATTCGAATTCTTTGTTCTGCTTTAATACATCGAAAAAGCTTTTGCACCGATCTGAGGAGCGGGATATGAACCTCCGCAGAGCCGCTATCCGTCCAGTCAATTTCATGACATCCTTTCGGTCGTGGAGAATGTCTGGAATTGATTCGATAGCTTTGATCTGAGCGGGATTGACTTCAATTCCTCGCTGAGAAATAATGAAACCCAGGAATTTTCCCGATCCGATTCCGAATGCGCACTTCTCTGGGTTCAGCTTCATGTTATACTGATCGAGAATTCGAAAAGCTTCCTTTAGATGTGCTAGATGATCTTCTGCTCGCTTGGATTTGACCAGCATATCATCGATGTATACTTCCATAGTCTTACCGATATGGTCATGGAACATTCGGTTGACTAGGCGCTGATACGTTGCACCTGAATTTTTCAACCCAAACGACATAACTTTATAACAATACGTACCTCTGCAAGTTATGAATGCTGTCTTCTCCTGGTCATCGGGGTCCATGAGTATCTGATTGTACCCAGAGTATGCATCGAGGAATGTGAGCACTTCATGCCCGGCCGTTGCATCAATCAACTGATCTATCCTGGGAAGCGGATATGAGTCCTTCGGACAGGCTTTGTTTAGATCTGTGAAGTCGATGTAGACTCGCCACTTGCCATTCTTTTTTGGCACAACGACCACGTTGGCTAGCCAGTCCGGGTACTTGACTTCTCGTACGGATCCGATCTTCAACAGCCGGTCAACTTCGTCGTTGATGATCTGATTCTGGAAAGCTCATTGCTGTTGCGTCTTCTGTTTTACCGGGCGGTGGTACGGGTCGACGTTCAACCTGTGAGAAATAATATCCGGATGAATACCTGTCATATCTGCATGAGACCAGGCGAATGTTGTGTGCCGCTCTTTGAGGAATCGGAGGATATCTCCTCGCAAGCATTCGCTTAGCTCTGTCCCTAGGTAGACTTTCAGCTCCGGCTTGTCTGCGAACAATTCTTCGGGCTCCAAAGCTTCCACGGTCGGCATGTGTTTTTCCCGCTCGTCCAGCTTTGTGATGAATTCCGGGACCTCGTACTTTGCTTCTCCGTTTGGCACGTCTGATCCCGGTTGTTGTAATTGCTATTTGTTTTCTTCGGGCAGTTTGAGGGCCACCGAGTAGCAATCTCGGGCAAAGCGTTGCTCTCCACGGACCTCGCGCACTCCCCATTCAGATGGGAACTTCAACACCTGATCATAAGTAGAAGGAACGGCTTGCATATCATGGATCCAGGGTCTTCCCAGGATGATGTTGTAAGCCAGGTCTGCATCGACGACATGAAATGTCGTCTCCTTTGCTACCCCCTCAGCAAGAGTCGTCAGGGTAACTTCGCCAAGGGTCTTCTCTCTCGAATTGTTGAAGCCGGAGAGAACTCGAGATACTGGCACGATCTTATCTGCTAGCTGCATCTCTATTACAACTCATGACTGGATGATGTTCGCAGAACTGCCCGCATCAATGAGCTCTCTCTTGACATCGAATTCCACCACACGCAGCGTTATGACTAACGCGTCGGTGTGTGGGAACTGCAATCCATTTGTGTCTGAGTCTTCAAATGTTATGGTTTCCTCTGGTCGTGGACGTTTAGTCTTGGTGATGGAAACTTTTGCATACTTTTTTGCCGTGAAGGTGACGGAATCTACCTCGATCCCACCTGAAATAACATTGACTGTCCGCTTCGGGGAGGATGCTGGTGGAGGGCCAGATTTGTTCTGCTGAGCCTTCGCCTGAGTTTGCTTTCCCTTCTCGGTCAGGAACTCCTTTAAGAATCCCTGTTTCAATAAATTTGTAATTTCATACCTTAAAGCTTTGCAGTCTTCGGTGGTGTGACTGTGGTCGCGATGGAATTCGCAATATAGTTCTTGGTTTCGCTTGCTGGGATCAGTCTTCATGTCTTTTGGCCACTTGACCTTTTCTCCCATATCTTTGAGTACCGCCATGACTTCGGTCATTTCAACGTTGAAGCTTGGCAGGCTTGGGGCTCCACGGAGATTTGATTCGGAATCCTCTCTTCGGGATAGCCCTCTGTTGTTGTTGCGGCTGCGTCCTTTGGAATTGTTGCGTGACTGGTCAGGGTACGGCTCATAACGTGCGTCTGACCTCTCCGTCTCTGCTTTCCCGCCAGGGCCGCCGCTGCGCGATTGAGTCTTTCCTCGGGTACCTGTTCTAATCAATTTATCTTCATCGATACGTACCTTTTAGTTGTAGCGGTTGTAGACGTCCGACCAGCTGGCTGCTGGGAATTCGCGGAGGGATTCGTATTGCCACTAGCCTCTGAGCTCCTGATATCCAAACTGTTGGTGAACGCGATGGCTGCCCACCTGTCCGGTACCTTGGGTAACATCATACGTTCCCGCTGGAAGCGGTCCACATATTTACGGAGAGACTCGTCGGGCCTCTGCTTGATCTCGAAGATATCTTCCACGTGGGTCTCCATCTTCTGGGTGCCGGTGTGTGCCTTTACGAACAGTTCAGCCATCTCTGCGAAGGACCCAATGGAGTTTGGTGGCAACACTGAATACCATCGTAGAGCTCCATCTGCCAATGTTTCTACAAATTTTTTCAACTGAACTGACTCGATCTCCTCATCAGTGAGATCGCTTGCTTTTATGAAGTTGCTGAACATCATGAGATGATCGTTGGGGTGAAATGTCCCACGATATCTTGGAATGTTTGGCATTTTGAACATCTTCGGTATTGGCTTTGGGGCTGCTTCTTTCTTCCAAGGCCGTTGAGAGTAACGTTGGACATCGACTTTCTTCAGCGTGGGTGGAGCGCCCGGTATCTGATCGATTCTCTCGTGGAGAGACTTCTGAAGCGCTTCCTGGCTTTCCTTGAACTGCTTGGTGAGAGCCTCCACGATGACGCTCATTTCGGTGGACGCATGGGACCCTCAATTTTTGGTCGCATTTCGTTCCCCATCTTGCCTTGAAGTGTGTGAAGAATGAGCATCCCGGCCTGGTGCTGCAGGATCAGCCCTTGTGATCAGAGGAGCTTGTCCCCGCAGAGAGTTGATCGCTTCCCTTATTCCCCAGTTGACCTCTGCCTGTTCCTGCATAAACGCATAGAGGGTTTCCTGGATATTCCCTTGGCCAGGGGAGAGACTCTTGTGGCGTCTTCTCCTAGCCAGAGTGGCGCTCTGAGAGTGCCTATGCCTATTTCGCTGCCTTTCTGTTCCTTGGGAAGACTGTTGCTGCCCATCGGACGAATAGTCGGAAGAATAATTGGGAGAATGACGCGATGAAGGAGTACGTACCTGTTCTCCTCCCACGATAGTTCGTTGTGAACTGCTTTCTGCCATGTTAGTGGTAAAAACAAAAGATTGACAAGAAAGGAATAAATTGTATCAAGTAAACTATTAACCTATAGAGGCTATTGACCGGCTCCCACTGTGGTCGCCAAATTGTTTAACCTAGATCCGATTTTAGGCCAATTAACAATTAAATTTGTATTTGCGGAGTCACGATCAATAGTTTAGATTAAGAGTTTAAAATGAAGAACTGCGTTGGTTACCGTGATGCCAATATATTCGCAATTCTCCAGATGGTAACTAATAATACGGCAATCAAATATATTCGGAAATGAATAACGATAAAAAGCAAACCAAATAAATAGAAGTAACCGTGTTGGATCGCTTGATCCCGATGAGATTTCTTCCTTACTGATTGCACTTAGAGACTAAAGAGTAAAGTATGCAAGCCGAGAACAGTATTTGAGAGCAGGAGAATAATATAGTATTATTGATATTGTAGACAGAGTGTCAAGTTGTTACAATGGTATAGAATGAGTGCTATTTATAGGCCTGATAGGCGTCCGTTGGGTTTTGTAACTGCCGGGCACGTATCCGTCGGATATGTAACCGCTGGGTTGTAATTATTGCCTTTATGACCATTTATTGTCTGATCGCACATGATCAGGTTAATAACTCCTCATTCATATCGTGTTGACTGATGGAGCGTTACATAGTTGCTTGGGATCTGCTCATGGTAAACGTCTGGCTAGCTGTCTGCTCGTAAGATGTCTGCCAAGAGTAACATCTGCCCGTGCCACGTGGCAAGTACGTGTCCTTTTTAGGTGACGTCAGATTTTATCCAATACATGTAGGAGTCTCAATCAAAAGTCATGTAGGGCTTTTTCATAGCTTGTAATGTTGGTTTGGGGTAAGGTGTGGTACACTTTTTGGTATATAGTGACTAATTCTTCCCCTCAACACTTTAAACATCAGTTACTACTAATTTTCCCTTGCTCCTCGTTTATTCATCAACTCATTCTCTTTTTTTTTTTAATGATTTTCACGACACTTGGATGATTGGGGCCCTAAGAGTTCAATGAGATACATCATCCTCACTAGGGTGCCTTTGGCGTGTTCATACTCGAGGCTGTTATCACCCTTAACCGAGCATCGGAACATTGCCCCACTCTTTTTTTTTAATCTTTCTATACGAAGAGAATATCAAGTATTTCATTCCTTCATTCTTTTGCAACTTTCCTCTCAGATACACAACAACTCTTATTAATAACCCACAATCTTTCCAACACATGACCTAAAGTAGTTAAGGGGAAGATGGGTAACAAGAGAGGTAAATAGAAAAATGGATAGGGCTTGTAATTCAAGTTGTCAAAGACAAGGTCAATGGGCTCAAATTGGGGACTCAACGGAATATATTCATTAGGTAGGCTAATTTGGGAACTGGCGGGCCAAAGAAGGCCTACTTTCATTCTTAAGATCAAGACTACCTAGGATTTCGCCTCAAACAACAAGCAGGGCAAGTTCAAGACTTAACATGAAACAATGAGAAGTATACAAAATAAACTCACCACACACGGTACATGGAACTCAAAGATCAATTCAGTTTCACCTCGCAATCCTTACTATGAACTCAAAAAGGAAGTTCAAAAATATGTAGGTAGTTCTAGCTAAGTGCTGCATTACGAATTCCTCACCTCTCCTTTTTTCTGCCTACTCTCCAATTTTCCTCCTTCTGAGCTCTTAGGCATTTTTTATGTATTTTTTTCTTATTATTATTATTATTATTATTATTATTATTATTATTATTATTATTATTATTATTATTATTATTATTATTATTATTATTATTATTATTATTATTATTATTATCTAACCTACAGACTGCCTGGTTCAGCATAAATAACTCAATGGGAAACCCAAAGAGATTATTGATAAACTAAGAATTAACAAAACTAAAAATTAACTTAATATTAATGAACTACTAAATATTTATAATACTATTCTATTACAGGCCATGAATATATATGATATTACAGACCCAACAAAACTAGAAAGCAAGAAATAAATAAAAAACTGTCAAGTGACAAGAAAGTATGAAAACATCCTAAAATAAACCAGTACCACACAATAAACTCCCACCCCACACTTAAGAGTAAACAGTGTCCTCACTGCACTATAACAAAAAAAAAAAAAAAAATTTAACAAGTAGGGTGGTGGTACTCCCTGTCAAGCTGTAGTAGCCGAATCAATTTCCTTCTCCTGCCCAGTATTCTTTCGGACACGTCCCATTTGGACTCCTACAATCAAAGAAAAAAACAACCCAGTAATAAAACAGAATAGTCCAAACTTCAAAAATTTAGCGTAGCAACACAGAAAGAGCAATGCATAACATGAAACGCCGCGACAAAGAGCCTTTGAATCAACTAACGACTGGAAGGAACTACTTTTACACGAAAGTATCTATAGCACTACATCAAGAATCCACCTAGCCACAATCAAATAAAGTTACAGAATCACATAGGGGCATCTTGTAGTTTACAGATTCTTAAAGCCTGGGAAGTCATTGTTGCACAGGGATTGCACAAGAAACGATTTTGCCTGAAGTCCTGAACATTTTTATCAACAGAACATTTACCAAGAATATTCCAAAACAAGTAAGTAAATTAAGAGCAGCCAAGTATTTTATTTGTCTTTGGGAGAGTGAATAATCATCTCACAACCTAATAACTACTTAATCCTTTCAGCTGCTTATATTATTATCATGACATTACATACTTACCTGAGTATCCACCTTGCATACCTTAGTTCAATTGCCTATGTTCTTTCAGTAAAGTCCTTTCGTTCTTTCTTTCTATGTTTTGTTTTTTTTGTTTTTGTTCATTCACACAAGAGTAATCCTAGAAGGCAGGCACACAGTTCGATCACGCAGGGGATGGTGGATAACGATACCACCAGTCGACGAGATTAAGGAACGGGAGTAAGGGGTGGGGGTAAGTAAAAATAGGGGGTGACGGGCCAGGTTGGGGGTACGGGAACAGGGGTGGGGAAGTCGAGAATAGGGCTGGGGACGGCGGAACAGAGGTGGGGAGTGGCGGGGAGAGGGGGTGTCGGGAACAGGGGATAGGGGATAGCGGGATAGGGGTGGGGGTGACGAGAACAGGGATATAGCACGAAACATACCTGGAAATTGGTGTTGTGATGTGTATCGGCTGGTGGTGGTGGCGATACGCCTGAGCAGCGGTGGTCATGGGGTGGGGAATTGGGGTAGCGGTGGGGTGAGGTTTGGGGGAAGGGGGAGGTCGCGTGTGTTTGAAAAGCTGAGGGAGGGAGCTCGTTTTGTTTCAGCGTGTTTTTGGTATTGTTTTCCTTTTATTTTTCTTTTTTTTTTTTTAAGTTTAAAACTACTTACCTGGCCTTTTAAAATCCGCGTGGTGGCCTCATTTGTGAGCCTCCATGCGCTGTATTTTTTAAGCTCACCCACAAAAATTTTTCGTGCTAGTCTCGTGGCACGAGACTTAAATGCTCCTCAGGCTAAATATCCTGCGTGGTCCTAGCGTGCCACGAGCTCTTCACAATTACTCACCTCGTTTCATGCCATTTTTTTAACTTGCTCATCTTGATTCACCTTCGCATGTTCCACGAACTCTGTAACTGTCAATTAATCCTACAAAACTTGATCAAACATTAATACCCAGCAATTAAAATAAAAATTAGTAAAATAATAAATACTAACTAAAATCGTGGGTTGCCTCCCACGCAACGCCTTATTTAATGTCGTGGCCCGACTCTTTTTGTATTTTTTTATTTATTTTTTATTTTTTTATTTTTATTTTATTTCTTTTGTTTACAATTACAGACACGGGTTGCCTCCCGAGAAGCGCCTTATTTATAGTCGTGGCACGACTTCAATCAACTCAACCCATGGCTCATCCAGGCTCGCATGTATGCACACACGAACAATTCACATCATCATGATGTCCCTTCAGCATTTTGCCAATGTCAACAGTTATTTCTTCATCATACAGCTTTAAGGTCATCTTTCCCTTATCAACATCAATCACTGCTCTACCAGTAGCCAAGAATGGACGACCTAAGATAATTGGAACATCTTTATCAATGGGGCAGTCAAGAACAACAAAATCTACTGGAAACATGAAACTACCCACATGCACAAGTACATCCTCAACTATTCCAACTGGGTGCTTTTGTCTTCTATCTGCCAGTTGGATTCGCATTGAAGTCTCTCTCATGCAAGTCAAACCCAACTTATTGTATACTTCCAGCGGCATCAGATTAATGTTTGCACCAGAATCACACAAGGCCTTACCAATGGTGAGATCACCAATCGAGCACTGGACTGTAAAACTACCAGGATCTTGCTTCTTTTTAGAAACAGGCTTTGTGATGACAACACTACACACATTATTCAACTCGACCATCTCTACCTCATTAAAGTCAACCTTCTTAGACAAAAGGTCTTTTAACAATTTAGCGTATCCAGGGACCTCTCGCATAACTTCCATAAAAGGCATAGTAAGCTTCAATTGTTTCAACAAATCAAAAAACTTATTAAATTTCAAACCTTTTTGTTGCTTTGCCAACCTTTGAGGAAAAGGAGGTGGTGGTGTTTTTGCCTTGGAGTTCTGCTCCCTTGACACTTTACCTTGTTCAACCACCCTATCAGATTCTATATTAGATTCTTTAGCAATTACCTTCTCAGTACCAGGGACAGGTTTTGGAGTGATCTCTTTCTCAGCATGATCATTGCCAGCCAGTTTGGCAGAGTCATCAACAAGCTCAATGTTTGGCATGGTAGGTAGTGCTCCTTTAGCTAATTTTTGCTCCTTGTCCAAGTCTCTGTCATTCCTCAAAGTGACTGCCATCAATTGATAAGGAGTTGGATCCTTAGGATTCACCAAAGTGTCGCCCGTCAAAGCACCTTGAGGTCTATTATGTAAAGCATGAGACAATTGTCCCAACTTGGTCTCTATACCCTTTATAGCAGTGTTATGTGCTGCAACTTGGTCTTGAAGATTCTTATTAATTCCCATCATAGCCTGCACCATAGTCTTAATCTCAGCTATATCATTCGCCTGCTGCAGGGGTAAAGTTGCTTGTTGTTGCACTGGCATAAATTGACTCTGTTGATTGTGTTGCTGGCGCTGCCCATAATTCACGAAGTTTACATCTTCAGTACCAGCAAGCAAATCAGCATCAAAAAAATTATCAGGATCGAGGACTTGAGTCTGAGCCCGTGAGTCCACTTGGTTAACAGGTTTCAGCATCTTCTCATTTAGTTGTTTTGACACGAAATCAAGTGCAGTCTGCAACTTTGACATCTGTTCTTCCATTGCAGAAGTAGTACCAATAGCTAAAGCCTCCATACCTAGGCTAGCAGATGCATCTCTTCTAAGCTAGCTTGAGTTTTGCGCCATTACATCAAGCAGGGACTTCGCTTCAGCAAATGTTTTACTCAAAAATGCTCCACCAGCTGCTGCATCCAAAGTGCCCTTAATTTGATCTCCCATGCCCATGTAGATCCTTTGCCCCAGCATTTGGTCAGGAATACCATGATGAGGACACTTTCTCAAATAACTTTTAAATCTCTCCCAAGCTTCCGGCAATGTCTCTAGCGGGGTCTACCTGAAAATAAGTATCTCATCAACAAGCCTGGCAGTCTTATTGGGTGGAAAGAACTTCTTCATGAATATTATCACCAAGTCATCCCATGACGTAATAGAATTAACTGGCAACGAGTCCAACCAATCACTTGCATCTTCCGTTAGCGAGAACGGGAACAACATCAATTTCACAACCTCTGCTGGCACTCGAGCCTGTTTTTGAGTTTCACAAATCCTTACGAACTTTTTCAAGTGCTTTTGAGGATCATCAGTAGTTCTACTTGCAAATAAACCAGCATTAGCAAGCAAAGCCACCATCGTTTGGGTGATGTAAAAATTTTCTGCCTCGAACATTGGAAGCTGAATAGCAGAAGCCCGATTCCCAGCCACAGGTTGCACGAAGGCATTAAGAGCCAAATCTTGAGCCATCCTGAATTCTTCGGGATCTGAACTTTTAATTGTAAACACCAAAGAAATGAGATCAAGATGACAAGAGTGAAGTTAATAGAAAAATAAATTAGATATCTTAACAACTAAATAACACCGTGTTCCCCGGCAACGACGCCAAAATTTGATCACGCCCAACTACGCCCTATAAAAGGGACTAAGCGGTCGCAGCAAATATAGCTCGGTACTTAAAGTCCCGAGGTCGAATCCCACAGGGAACACTCGAAATCTAATTGTTATTCTAACTAATTTATCTAACCAATTAACTCCCAAGATTTGTATTTGAATGGTGGTTTCAATGAAACAACTAATTAACACTAAAGTAAATAGCAAGATATTAAGAAATACTTAATCAAGAATTTAAAAGCCTAGGATTGATTTACCCAACTCCTACCTATGTGTTAGAATAATTCTTTAAACAAATTCAACTTGGTTTTCTTCCTATTGAACACTTGCTCCAATTATACAACTATTCACTTCCATGTAATAGTAGTAACTTTCACTAACCAATTTTTCAATTAATTAATGAAGATAACTAGGACTACAAGTTTAGTTCACAATCAGGGTTAATGGTCACAAATCACCTTATTGACAACCTAAGTAATACCTTGGTTTTAGGTTGAAATATTGCTAAGTGTTTAACCCAAACCTATGAATCTATCCCTAGACACACAAGAATAATGGGAACAATCAATTGGGAGCTCTTCCAATTAATAGCAATCAAAACATAAACACTTAGATAGGAAGGATTCACAAGTTTCATTCATTGAAATAAATATTCATAACACATAAGTATTGGAGTGGTTCAATCAACCCTAGAATGGGTAAATTAGTCACTCATGTTCATGATAGTCATATCAAAATAATTCATGAATGAATAAATTACAAAAAGTAAGGAAGAATTTAGGAAAAACGCATGTTCTTGAAGTCTCCAAAGCTCTAGCCTCCTTTTTGCCTCTTTTCCAGTCTAAAAATCATAATGGAGGCAAAAGAAGCTTTTATGCCCTGTAGGAAACTAAGCAAAAGTACAAAATTTCCCTTAAAATTTCGCCCATAACACTATGCTTCGCGTGGCACCCGCGTGCCACGCGGACTAACTTTCTTCATGCAATTCAGCTTGCGTGGTGCTCGCGTATTTGGCCTAAATGCGCTGAAATTTTTAATCAATTCCTAAGCAAAGACTCTATTTCTTCCCGTGTCACTCGCGTGGCACACGGATTACTTGAACTCTTCAACATCTTCACTTTTAGCTTCAAAACTAGCACTTTATTGCTCAATTCACCATGTTCAAATCCTACAACACCAAACAACTCAATTAATATCAACTCTTGAAAATTTTGCATATAAACTATTAGGTTTACTATCATAACATGGTAAAATTATCCTGAAAATATAGGTAAAATAGCCAAATATCATTTCACGAGACCATTTATCTTTAAATTCAATTTATCTATTTTTTTGGAATATTACATTTTATATGACTAACTTCAAGTTGAACAACCCAGTCTTTCTTTTCTCTTTTTAGCTTATTGTATTCATCAAGTACATTTTAAAGATTATGTAAAGTTTGATCAAGAATGCTTTGAAGAATTTCAGCTTGCTAGATTCTCCTCTAACCATGAAGCATATGTTTGCAGCTCCTCCTCCTCCTCCTCCTCCTACTCCTCCTCCTCCTCCTCCATCCTCCTTGTTTTTTACATTCTCATCACTTCATACACTGAATGAATTTTTTTTGTTATACCTTTTTTCCTTTTCTTTAGGTTTGGAAAATCAGCTTTAAAATGTCGTGGTTTGCCATATTCATAACAACCTTCTCTTTCTCTTTCATTTTTTCTAAACCCACGTCGATTTGTGGATTTTCTGAAGTTTCTTCTCTTAAAGATATTTTCCTCTCCTCTAAATATCATAGCAAAATCTTATTTGTTTTTACCATCCAATGCTGCCTCATTTATAGTTTTGACGATATAACAGAAAGCAACAATATTTTTTTTTTGTTTTTTTTTATGTCTTTGAAGGTGAGTTTTGTCAATATTTATCAAATTTGTTCTACAATGGAATAACTTTTTCAAGAGATTTCAGTTTACTGATAATTTTGCTAAATCAAGCAAACATAGCATCAATAGATTCATCTTTCTTCATCATAAATAACTCATATTTGTGAACTAGAAGATTTATTCTAGTTTTCTTAACTTTGCTAGTGCCTTCATATGTAATTTGAAGTTTAGCTCACATTTTTTTACGGTATCATATATAGGTTGATATTTTTCATATTCATGATCTCCACTTACATCACAGTATAGTAGATTTATAGCTCAAGAATTCACTTGCCTTGCATTCTGTTGTTCTCTTAAGATATTGAAAGGTACTTCTTTTTCTGGAGGCCTTGTGGGAATTGGTGTTGAACCATTTTGAATAACAAGTCATGCTTGATAATCGGATAATTGGACAATGGTTTTCATCCTTGATTTTCAATGATTATAATGTTGTCCATTGAAGTACAAGGGTCTTGTGAATGAGTGTCCTTCTGCAAAGATTTCTCCATTTACAGGTTGAATAGTCATGATCGTTTCCTCACACTTGCTGTAAAGCAAATATTGTGAGTCCTGATCTGATACCAATTGAATTCACAAAGAAGGAGGGGGGGGGGGGGGGATTATTTTTTAGTTTGTATAAATATAGCAAAAATAAGATTAAAAATGCGATAAAAGTAAAGCGCAAGGAACAAAATATTTTTATACTTGTTCGAGTATCAATGTGGTATCGACATGCAGTTCCCATGGGTCATGTTCTCCCTAAATTCTAAACTTTTGAGTCGACTTACAACAAGTGGTTTTGAACACATTCACCACCAACGATTTTTCAATTATTGATTTTATCTCACGCTCACCAGTACTGTTCCCTTTGTTTCACAAGATCACCAAAACAACTTTGGCCCCGTTTGGGTGGGCTTATTTTAAGTAGCTTTACAAGTAAAAAGTTACTTACAAGTCATTTTTGAGAAGTCAGAAAATCCCAACTTCTTACTTTTGACTTCTTTTAAGTACAAAAGTACTTATAAGTATTTTATTTTTTTAGTTACCAAACATTCATTTTTTACTTAAAGGCACAAATGTGCTTTTGAACAATTTTTTAAGCTTATCCAAACGGGCTCTTTATCCCACCCAACTCTCAATTACTTTTATCTCACTATTTTTTTTGTGAATCACTTCGGATACAACAGTACAACGCTTTTGGTAAGAATAAGAAAGAGATAATGTGAATGCTTGAATGATTGCTTGTGTGTGTACAAACTTGTTTGTAGGATCCTTTTATGGACTGTTGAAAAACTAGCTGTTGGCTTTGAGAAGCTTGTTGAGCTTGAGCAGCGACTGATGGATATATCACCCAAACAGTTTTGCCAGCTTACTTACTTGCATGGTTTCAAGGCATTGGTGGAGACAAATACGAATGACCTTAGGAGATTTTTGGTTTTTAAATGAGATGTGATTGAAAGTGCACTTTTGTCCTTGTTTCGGACGGCTAATAAAGTCCTTATTGTCTTTAACTAATGATATGTACTTATTGTTTCATCCATTTGGCAACTTTCTTTCTCATAAAATCAGCTGACTCGTCTCTTCTGTTTGACTTGTACCCCAAATACTGTTTCTTTTAAACTCTTATGTCAACTTTTTCTTTCTTACAAATTAAACCATAGTTAGTCCATAGTTATCAAATTATTCCATTTATCAAAATATTAACATTATTAATATCAAAATACTAACCAGGGTTCTTTGGGTGAGGGGGACATATGAGTCCCAAAAAAAAGGAACAAAGTTTTCAAGAATTGGGTGTGGGGGACACCCCTCTAATTAATGATTAAGGGAATGTTTGGGTACCGAAAATTGACACCCCCAAAGTTTGAATAAGTGCAAAAAGACCCTCCATATATATAAAAATTATATAGCCAAAAAAGGCAAATAACCTACATATTCTCTCTCCTCCATTCTTCTTCTTCTTCTTCTTCTTCTTCTTCCCCAAAATTTTTCCAGTAGCTGCGCCTTTTTTTTTTTTTCAATTTCTCCACAAATCTATCCTCCATTAAAGGGTATTTTAAGCTTTTCTTCATCTCTAACCCGATTCAAACCAATTTCAGTTCAAATCGAAAAGCTTTTCCAAATTTTATTTTCCGCGAATACACCCGTTTTGAAGATCTGTCACGTTTTTGCTTGAAAGGAGCTCTAGTAAGTGTGCAGTGTTGTACATTGTATAATGTAGGTCGTTTTGTGATTTTTGAGTTTCGTTTCTGCATTTTATGAAAAATGTAAATTCTGGGCAGCTGATGTGTACGGATTCGAAGAATATATGTACACTTATGTAAGAACGTGTACACATAATGAGAGATGTGTACACATCATATTAAGTTTCACCCTGCACATGAAATATATGTGTACACATAATAATTATGTGTACACATAATATATAATGTGTACACATCAGCTGTCGTTGCATCTTTTTTGTTATTACAAATCAAATATACGTGTACACGTCAATATAATATGTAAATATGTGTACACGTCAACATATATGTGTACACATCATCCGACGTTGCATCCTTTTTCTTATTACACATCAAATATACATGTACACGTCAATATAATATGTGTACACATATTATATTGACGTGTACACATAATGTTATGTGTACACATCAACATATATGTGTACACATCAGATGACATAGCATCCTTTTTCTTACTTTACATTCAAAATATGTGTACACGTCAAAATAATATGTGTACACATTTTACTTTATACGTGAAACATCTCAATTATGTTTTCAACTTCTAATGCATATCAATTTCTGATGCATCCAGGTATTTTTGCACCATAAATGGGTGTACTACTGTTAGCAGTTGATTTTCTTGGTGAATGGATTGAGACCCCAGAATGTTTCACGTGGATTTCGATGACAAGGGAGACGGTACCAGTTATTTTGAATAACGATGTTACGTATTCTAAGTTGGTTCACAAGATCATTACTAGATGTGGGGGAAGTCATGATCCAAATGATCTTTACATTACATACATGCTTAGCATCTGTTCAAAGCAAAAGAGTTATCCTTGTAAAATAAAGAACGACGAGGATCTCCTTGGTTACCTTGCCGATGTCGACGGATCTAGAAATACGCCTACTTTAAGGGTATGTTTGGCTGATAGGTCGGTGGAGGTTTCAAAGGAACAGCCTGTGCGTAATGATGGGATGTGTGATGATTTTTCTACTAGTGGATGTGATGACATGGATCTACAAGATCCGTTGAATATGAAAATTCCATTGAATCAAGGAGATGAAGAAGAAAACGTTGGAGAAGCACACGAAGGAAGATGAGGAGGAGCAGAAGTAGAACCAAAAAAAGAAGAACACAAAGAAGAAAAAGAAATAGAATTCAGCCCAACTCCTGTAGTTGAGAGCAATACGGTCAATGTTGGAGATTCTGAAGTAGGCTGCAGCGTTCAAAGGGACGGGGACAACACTGATTTTTATAAGGGTTTAACCTTCAAAAACAAGCGCGCCTTAATAAATGCCTTGCAGCTTGCTGCAGTGAAGAAGCATTATTGTTTCAAGAAAGTGAAGAATACAAAAAAACTTTTTTTGTGTGAGATGTGTAAATAAGAGCTGCAAGTGGTGGATCCGGGCCATAAAGTACGTAGACAGTGATAGGTTAATCATTACTGTGTACAGGAACAAGCATTCGTGCGGGTTAGAGCATCTTTCAAGTAATCACCCACATGCCTCTGCGGAACTCATCGGTTCATACTTGAAATGTAGTTATGAAGAGGGAAAAAGAAAAGGTATATCAATAAAGGATGTTAAAATTGCAGTCCGTAGGGATTTGGGTTGTAACATTAGTTATTAGAAGTGCCGGATGGGGACTGTTACGACAAAGGCTTTGATAAGAGGGACTCCGGAGCACGGTTATGCGATATTGGATGCATACCGTTATATGCTTAGGATGACAAATGAGGGTACACATACAACATTGAATGTTGACGACAACCAAAGGTTCATGTATTTTTTTGTAGCTCTTGGTGCATGGATAACGGGTTTTGCGCATATGAGGAAAGTCATCGCTGTAGACGAAACTCATTTGTCGGGAAAGTATGGAGGAGTTTTGTTGTCTGTCATGGCACAAGAATCGGAGTCGCATATTTTTCCTGTAGCATTTTGTGTTATAAACGCGGAATGCGATGCCTCCTATGAGTTCTTTTATGAAAATTTGGTCGGTATAGTCCCAAGCACTGATGAGTTGTGTGTTGTTTCTGATAAGCATCCAAGCATCCCCAAAGCAGTTTTCAAGTTTTTTCCACATGCTCGTTATGGAGTTTGCAAGTGGCACTTTGCTGAAAGTATTCGTGCAAAGCTTCATTGTGGTGAATTTCTGATGTAGGGAAAACCTACGAAAGCGATAAAGAGATAAAGCGAGACGAGACTTACACTAAGGTTCGAGTAGCAACGAAGAACTTGTTCCGTTACACCCCGAACGATTGGAAAGAATCACCTATCACTATGCAACTATCGTCAAGAATTACGAGGTCCTTGCAAATAGAATGATCGGAAAGGTTTGAGGTTCAACTTGGAATCGTCCAATTGAAATTCAAGCCAAGAATCAAAGGTTTCATCAAAGAGTATTCTCTTGTGTTTTGTATTCAAGATAGGTGAAATGAGTTCAAGACCTAATGAAGGCTTTTATAGCCTTCTACAAGCATGTAATGAAGTGTCTAAAATACCCCTAAGTGGGTTTAAACAATAGAAGCCACTTAGGGCCAAAGTTGGAATTACACGCGAAAAGTAGCAAAAACTCGGTTTGGCACGTAATAGGGGTAGGCGCTCCGCCTCTCCCTTGGAGGCGCTCCGCCTTGACTTGATCCAGAGAGTCACCAGTGAGTAGGTGGCCGCCTCTTGCAGCTAGGCGGTCCGCCTCCTCAATTTCCAGAGAGTGAACACATTGTAGGCGGTCCGCCTCTTCAGGTAGGCGGTCCGCCTCTTCAGGTAGGCGGTCCGCCTCTTCAGGTAGGCGGTCCGCCTCTTCCTGAAGCTTCTTGGGGTGTCTCCTTTTGTGTCTCTTGAGCTTCTCCAAGTGTCCGAGATGGTCCCCCTTCCATGGTGCTCCAATACATGATCTTCAAAGTTGTTCCGGAGCTTCCATCTTCCACGTCCAAGCCTTTCCATACCAAGTGAAGATGAGCATCATGGATAGCTTTGGCTTGGCTTCTCGTAAAGGGTCTCGAGCTAGTTTGCCCGGCATCATCCTCCCCTTCTTGAGAAGGTTTCGTCTTCGAAATTAAGGCGTCATCCTCCACGGCATCACCTACATCACACGGAGCCAAGTCACTAACATTGAAAGTATTTGACACATTGTACTCACCGGGTAGATCAATCACATAGGCATTGTTGTTGATCTTGGATATCACTTGGAACGGGCCATCTCCTCGGGGTGCCAACTTCCCTTTTCTAATGTTTGGAAATCTTTCTTTCCGGAAGTGCACCCACACCCAATCTCCTTTCTTGAAGTCCACTTTCTTCCTCCCCTTGTTCTTCTTGGTGGCCAACTTTTCATAAGCTTCCTCCAAGTTCTTCTTTGCTTTGGCATGGAGTTCCATCAAGGCCTTAGCTCGGCTTGTACCTGCAACATCAACAACCATTTCCCTTGGCAAAGGGGTGAGATCAAGTGGAATCAAAGGATTAAAACCATAAACGCACTCAAATGGAGTCATGCCAATCATTCTATGCAAAGTGCGGTTATATGCAAACTCCATGAGTGGTAACTTTTCCACCCAAGTCCCGGCCTTACCTCGGGTCATAGCTCTAAGAAGAGACCCCAAGGTTCGGTTCACCACCTCGGTTTGACCATCCGTTTGAGGGTGGTGGGACGTAGAGAACAACAATTTGGTGCCAAGGGCACCCCACAAACATCTCCAAAAATGGCTTAGAAACTTAGTGTCCCTATCACTTACAATGGTTTGAGGCACGCCATGCAATTTTAACACATTATCAATGAACAAAGAGGCTACATGGTGTGCATCACTACTCTTCTTACAAGGAATGAAGTGAGCCATTTTGGAAAACCGATCCACGACAACATAAATGCTATCATTGCCCCCTCTAGACCGTGGCAAACCCATAACAAAGTCCATCGAAATGTCCATCCACGGGCTAGTAGGAATAGGCAAAGGAGTATACAAGCCATGGGGATTCGACTTAGACTTGGCGTGCTTGCAATCTAAACAAGCATTGCATAGCCGCTCAACATGCAACCCCATCTTAGGCCAATGGAATTGTTCCATAAGAATGGCCAAAGTCTTATCCCTCCCAAAGTGACCCATCAAGCCTCCACAATGTGCTTCACGCACTAGCAATTCTCGCCAAGAGGACTCGGGGACACATACTCTCCCTTTCTTGAAAATGTAGCCATCGACCCATTGGTACTTCTCCACTCGCTTCCCACTCACTAGAGCATCATGAATGCTTTTGAACTTTGGGTCATGTTCATACAAAGATTTGATACTCTCAAAACCCATAAGTCTAGAAGTAAGAGTGGTAGCAAGGGCGAACTTCCTAGAAAGCGCATCGGCTACAACATTGTCCTTCCCCTTCTTGTAATGAATTACATAGGGAAAAGACTCAATGAACTCCACCCACTTGGCATGCCTTTTGTTCAACTTCTCTTGACCTCTTAGATGCTTGAGTAACTCATGGTCACTCTTGATCACAAATTCCCGAGGCCATAGATAGTGTTGCCAATGGGCTAAAGCTCTCACTAGGGCATACAACTCCTTGTCATACGTGGAGTAATTCAAGGTTGCGCCCTTCAACTTCTCACTAAAGTAGGCAACGGGTTTCCCTTCTTGCATGGGAACACCCCCGATTCCCACCCCCGAGGCATCACACTCAACCTCAAAAGCCTTCCCGAAGTCGGGCAATTGTAACAAGGGGGCGGTACTCAACCTACCTTTCAACTCTTGGAAAGCTCTCTCTTGAGGCTCTCCCCACACAAAGGGCTTGTCCTTTTTCACCAACTCGGTGAGTGGTGCGGCAATGGTGCTAAAGTCCCTAACAAAGCGCCTATAGAAACTAGCAAGGCCATGGAAACTCCTAACATGAGAAACGGTAGTAGGAGTTGGCCAATCTCTAATGGCTTCAACTTTGGACTCATTAACCTCTACACCATTTGCACTAACAACAAAGCCCAAAAAGACAACCTTTTCAACACAAAAGGCACACTTCTTAAAGTTGGCATAGAGCTTTTCGGCTCGTAGCACTTCAAGGACTTGACTCAAGTGGCTAACATGGTCGTCTATTGATTTGCTATATATCAAGATATCATCAAAATAGACAACCACGAACTTGTTGATAAACGGTTTTAAAACATGGTTCATTAATCGCATGAAAGTGCTAGGTGCGTTGGAGAGGCCAAAAGGCATCACCAACCATTCATAAAAGACCAAATTTGGTCTTGAATGCGGTTTTCCACTCATCACCCGGTTTCATCCGGATTTGGTGGTAGCCGGACCTAAGATCTATCTTGGTAAAGACACTTGAACCACTCAATTCATCAAGCATGTCATCAAGTCTAGGAATGGGATGACGATACTTTACCGTTATCTTGTTGACCGCACGGCAATCAACACACATTCTCCATGTCCCGTCCTTCTTTGGTACAAGAATGACCGGTACGGCACACGGACTCAAGCTTTCTCGAACCAACCCTTTGGTGAGCAATTCATCCACTTGCTTTTGCAATTCCTTGGTATCCTCCGGGTTGCTCCTATAAGCCGGCTTGTTTGGGATTTGGGACCCTGGGACAAAGTCGATTTGGTGCTCAATCCCCCTCAACAGAGGAAGGCCACTCGGCATCTCTTCCGGGAACATGTCCTCAAATACCTTCAACACATTCTCAATAGCACTAGGCAAAGGGTTAGGGTTAGAAGATAAATCACAATCGGAGTTTAGGACCATACCTTTGTGCACTAGGCAAATGAGCATTTTGGTGCCATCATTACCTCTCAAGTACTCGCCCGGTTGCATCATGGCACACATGCGACCGGTGGAAGATGGTGGAGTCTCGGCCAAAGGTTTGGCCACAACTGGGGACTTGGCCTTAGCCGCTTCCCTCAATTCCTTCATGCGCCGATAGTCTTCACTTACTTACTTTGGGGTCAAGGGTGTAAGCACAAACTTCTTTCCCTCATGTCTAACCGTGTAAGTGTTGGCTCGGCCATCATGAACCACTTGTTTGTCGTATTGCCAAGGCCTACCAAAAAGGAGGTGGCAAGCTTGCATTGGCACCACGTCAAACATGTGTTCATCTTGGTAGTTCCCAATCTTGAACCTAATCAAGACTTGCTTCACTACCCTCAACTCCCCACATTCACTCAACCATTGCAAACGGTAGGGGTTTGGATGCTTAAGGGTGGGCAACTTCAATTGTGAGACCAAAGATTGGCTCACCACATTTGCACAACTACCCGAGTCAATGATCATGAAACACACTTGTCCCTTCACTCTACACCTAGCATGGAACAAGTTTTCCCTTTGCTCATCTTCCCTCTCTTCATTCACCATAGCACCCAAAATACGACGTACCACAAGGAACATATTAGGATCATCCCCCTCCGTCGCTCTCTCTTCACCCTCAACTTCCTCACTCTCCTCCTCAACTTCACCCTCGGACTCACTCTCCCCCTCATAGACCAACCCATCATCCATCACAATCATCGTTTTTCGGGTAGGGCACTCTTTGGCAAAATGGCCGTAACCCTTGCATTTGTGACATTGGAAAGAAGAAGGAGAAGGAGTATTTAAAGTAGTTTTAGAATTACCTCCAACCTCTTTGTGGTCGCTTCTCGGGGTAGCCTTTTCAAAAGGCTTCTTCACATCTCGACTCCCACTTGCACCACTTTGGTATGGGCTCTTCCATTCTTTGGGGCGAGTTGTTGGAGTGGTGGTGGTGGTAGTACTCCTATAGCGAGGAGCCTTCTCTTCCTTTAGCCACTTCTCGGCTTCAACCGCGGCATCACAAACATCTTGAAGAGAATGAAAGATGTGTAGCCTCAATTGAGAAGCAATCTCCCGGTTCAATCCATTCTTGAAACGGATGATAGCTTGCTCTTCATCTTCGGTTTCCATGTCAAGGGCCATTCTATTCTTCTCAAAGTCATTGAAGTACTCATCAACGGCTTTGGAGCCTTGTTTCAATTCATAGAGCCTCTTGAGTTGTTCTTGCCTATACTTGGGTGTCACATATTTGGTGCTCATGATCTCTTTCAATTCTTCCCAAGTAATGTTCATCCGCAACCCAACTCGTCTCCTCGACCTCTTGACGGATTCCCACCATGTGGATGCATAGGACTCAAATGAAGCGATGGCATAAGTAGCTTTCTTTTCCTCAGACATGTCATTTGTGTCAAAGACCCACTCCAATTGAACCTTCCACTCTAAGAATGCTTCCGGATCACTAGTCCCTTTGAAAGGTGGGATAGTGATCTTCACACTATTGAGGTTTGTGTCACGACCCCCACTGTTTGGTTCCGGTTGACCCCCGTAGTAGTCTTCAACATCCTCATATTCCCTTCCCAAGTTCCTCCCAACATAAGCTCTTGGTGGTCTTCGACCTCGACCACGACCTCTATCTACACCTCGGCCTCCATTCATCGCCCTCCTATTTGGATAGGGAGCATCAAAGTAATCATCATCAAGTCCGAGGCCCTCCCCTTCTTAAGCTTCATCAACTTGCTCAAGGGGTGCAACATGCCTCCGAGGCCTTGGGAGTGGAGCATCTCCTTGGGGATTGCCCAAGGGTTGGGGATTGCCCAACAGTCTTTCTCTAGCAAGAGCCTCATCCCTCAACCGTTGTCGACGAACTAGCTCCGCATATTGATCCGGTTTCATGATTGAATCATCACTTGTGCCTTCATTGGCATCCTTTTGGACACTCGGGGTCCTTTCCTTTTCAAAAACTTCCATTCTAAGGTTCAAAGTCTTCACCTCGGCCAATAGGTTAGCCAAGATTTCGATTGGAACCTCAATGGTATTTTTGGCTTTCTCATCCGCCATTGTACCTACAAACAATCAAAGACAAACAAAGAGATTAGAGTAAAAAGTCCTCACTCGCTCCCTCACTTTGATTGCCTCTCGGGTTCACTCAAGTTGGGGTGGTTTCACTCAAGCTTGAATTCAAAAGTCTTCCTCGGAGTTGAACAACTACCTCAACAACCAAACAATTCAACAAGTACCCAATGCTCTTCGGGAAGAGTGGATTTAATGGGACTCTATGGACGTTCGGCTTTTTAAGTGAGCACTTGAGCCAAAGAAATTCTACGAGTCTTCTTTGAAGTTATCAAACACCAACACGCACGAATATCCTAAGCGCTCAATGAATTAGTACTAGTTGAGTAGGAGAATTACTCGCAAAGTACTAACCGAAAGTAACGGAAGCAAAGAAAACACGGAAACTTAAGAAACGAACTACCCGGACACCTTCCCAGTGGGAGGCGGTCCGCCTATGGACTGAGGCGGAGGGCCTCAAAAAGTCCAGAGAGCAAGCAGTGGGGAGGCGGTCCGCCTATGGGGAGGGGCGGTCCGCCTAGGGCCTGTTCCTGCAGATTTTCAACTCCGTTTCTTGGTTTTTGGCACCCGAATTTCCAATGTTTTCAAGGAGTTTTGGATATGTAATGGTACCCAAAGTTGTTTTGGACTATAACAAGCAAACCCCAATGGTTTAATCCAACAAACAACCAACAAACAACTAGTTTCAAGAAATTGGAGCAAGTTCTTCAAAATTTTCAAAAACTTCAAGACTTCAAAATTTCGATTTTCACTCCGCTACTCCAAATGATGTTATAGTGGTATCAAAATGACGGGGGTAACTATAAGGAACAATCCACAATACCAAATAACCACAAAATCATAACATCAAACAAGTTTTGGCAAATTTTGCAAAATACCCAACCTAGGGTTCAAATTTTCCAACTTTTGATTTTCAACTCCAAAACGCGTTTTGTTGGTACCCAATTGTCGAGATTACATAAACAAACAATCCCCGATAATCATCACCAACAAAATCGTAACAACCAACGATTTCTAGCAAATTTTTGGGTTTTCTAGTTTTTGACTTTTTTTTTCTTTTCTTCAATAAAACAAGAACAAGAACAAGAAAACAAACAAGAAACAAAGATGACAAGCACGAAGAGTAGGACGAGGGTTCGTAAGAACGTAACCCTAGCCTTGCTCTGATACCAACTGATGTAGGGAAAACCTACGAAAGCGATAAAGAGATAAAGCGAGACGAGACTTACACTAAGGTTCGAGTAGCAACGAAGAACTTGTTCCGTTACACCCCGAACGATTGGAAAGAATCACCTATCACTATGCAACTATCCTCAAGAATTACGAGGTCCTTACAAATAGAATGATCGGAAAGGTTTGATGTTCAACTTGGAATCGTCCAATTGAAATTCAAGCCAAGAATCAAATTCTCTTGTGTTTTGTATTCAAGATAGGTGAAATGAGTTCAAGACCTAATGAAGGCTTTTATAGCCTTCTACAAGCATGTAATGAAGTGTCTAAAATACCCCTGAGTGGGTTTAAACAATAGAAGCCACTTAGGGCCAAAGTTGGAATTATACGCGAAAAGTAGCAAAAACTCGGTTTGGCACGTAACAGGGGTAGGCGCTCCGCCTCCCCCTTGGAGGCGCTCCGCCTTGACTTGATCCAGAGAGTCACCAGTGAGTAGGCGGCCGCCTCTTGCAGCTAGGTGGTCCGCCTCCTCAATTTCCAGAGAGTGAACACATTGTAGGCGGTCCGCCTCTTCAGGTAGGCGGTCCGCCTCTTCCTGAAGCTTCTTGGGGTGTCTCCTTTTGTGTCTCTTGAGCTTCTCCAAGTGTCCGAGATTGTCCCCCTTCCATGGTGCTCCAATGCATGATCTTCAAAGTTGTTCCGGAGCTTCCATCTTCCACGTCCAAGCCTTTCCATACCAAGTGAAGATGAGCATCATGGATAGCTTTGGCTTGGCTTCTCGTAAAGGGTCTCGAGCTAGTTTGCCCGGCATCAATTTGTATTCTATTTTTATAAAGCAGCCGAATCATATACGCCCGTTGAGTTTGAGGAACATTTCAAGCAAATTCATTCATTGTGCCCAAGGGTTGCCACATATCTTGAGCAGGTTGGGTTTGAGCACTGGAGCTAGAAGATTCTTCTTCTCCTTCTTCGGACGAGTCTTCCTCGGACAAGCTTGCCTCTGATGAGTATCCTTGGAAGATGATATTGTCCGCATCAGTTAAGAGCCGGGATATGTGAAGTTCTTCAACATTTCCCAAGCCTTTCTTCCTTTCTCCTCTATTCCTTTGTTTGCCACAGAAAGCATCCCCTCGCTAGCCCATACGCCAATAGACTCTATGCACTTTGTTAGGAGTTCTGCCTTACTGCGCCATTTTCCTTTTTCTTCGTTGTTTGCTTCGACCAAACTTTGCTTCTTTGCTATTTTCCCTTGTGCCTTTGCCAGTTGTTTGCGTAACCTTTTGTACTCTGATTTCAACTCATCAGCATTTCTTTTCCTTTTTGTTGTTGCACTTGGTTGTATTGCCCTTGCTACGTCTTTCCTAAGCCGAGTCTGAGTAATCTTTGTCATAGCCAGCGTCAAACCTGTCTTGTCCAATAGTCTCAATTCCCATTCGTTGCCTTTCTTTCCAAAGTTCTATTATCTTGTCTTTAAAATGGGATCACTCCTCCGAGAATATTTGCTTTGAAACTTCTGATGTCTGCAATTTGGGGTACAGTCTGCTTTCTCCCTGCTTGTCTAAGTGTCCTTAAATGAGTGTATGGATAAACTCCTCTAAAGCCCACTAAGATGAGAAATGAGTTTTATTCGGACCGTGTGATTACTGTTGTGCTGGAAAAGTAATCAAACATCCATTGAATGTTTTCAGGTGTCAGTTGACAGAACATGTGGTGCCAACCATTGGCGGTTGTTGGTTGGTCCCACTTCCCAAGAGCGTTGTCCATGCAAGCGGTATGAGTCAAGATGTAGTTTTCTCTTGGTATGGAATGAAAAGTTTGCTCTGTGCTATCAGTCTTTTGCAAATGTTCCCTCAACCAAATTTGTAACAGCAAATTGCAACTTTCGAAAAAGCTAGCACCCTTCTTGCGTCTTTCTAAAGCTCGGTACAATTCTACAACAATCATCGGTAGCAAAGTGTAGTTCTTGTTAGTGTCTTTGAGTAAGACATCAGCAATGGAAACTACGCAAACATCAACTAGTCCTTTGTGTTGTGGAAACACGACAGTCCCTAAAAAGCTAGTGATGAAAGCAAGTATTCTCCGCTCTTGCCAATCTGCCTGGTTAATGCTGAAATAATCTTCAGATTCCCGAAATGCTTCTCTATACCCAAATTTGATGTAGATGGAAGTTAGAGAAATTCCTGACTGCCTTATACTGTCTGTGCATAACTCGAGCTTAAACCCTACCATTTCGAAGAACTTCTCGGGTGTAATGTTTTTAGGCATCATGACTTCTTCACTTTCAAATGGCAATTGAGTTAACCCACCTATTTCCTCCAGTAATGGTGTCAAATCTACACTCCCAAAGTGAAAGACTGCTCGGTCTGCATCCCAATAATGTACTGCTGCTTCTATCATCCCTTCCACTGCAGTGTGCTCCATTAGAGAAATCATATTACCCATCACTATTTTGACTCGGTCTTGTTGATCTTTGCTTAGGTTTCCCCACCAATCTCTGAGCAACTGGGGGATTTCAACAACCATGTCAAATATTCTAGTGGCCATAATCTTTTGGAAGAGGTGAAGGACGACAGGGAAAGGGAGAAGAAAAATGCATAAGATTTGCTTTATTGTGAGCAAAAGGATCAACGTGTGGCGCAAGCTTTTGAAAACAATGCAACAGAGGATATGAAGAGATGTGTCGCTGTGGGTTGAGAACCCGTTGGACACTTTAGACGGAAGTTGCTGTGGGTTGAGAACCCTTTGGACACTTTAGACGGAAGTTGCTAATGGACCTCTGACATGCCAAGGATGTCAAGTCCTTATATAATGCTTAAAGGAAAAACGTGTGTTATGTGTCATCCCGTCTATCGAACGGTCATTTTCGCTTCGAAATAGGCTTTTAATGCCTTTTTAATTACCTTTTAAGCCTTTGAATAGCATTGAATACAGAATGATTCCAATCCTGTAGGATTAAACAGTCGCTTTTGATTCAATTTGGGCTTTTAATGCCTCTTAGGTTACCTTCGTGCCTTTGAATGACATTGAATATAGAATAATTCTGACTGTTTATGAACAAACAATCATTTCTAATTCAATTTGGGCTTTTGACGCCTCTTAACTAACCTTTGAGCCTTTGAATGGCATTGAATACAGAATAACATCAACTTTTACAGATAAAGAATCATCTCTGATTCAATTTGGGCTTTTAACGCCCATTGGGTAACCTTTCTGCCTTTGAATAGCAATGAATGCAGAATAATGTCAATAAACGGTCCACATTTTGCACGTTCAATCTTTTAAGCAAATGCAAATAAATCATGTTCAACGCTCTTTGGGGGTTAAAAACCCGTTCGGATTGTTTGAACAAGTTGCCCTATCGGACTTGAGAACAAATCGAAAATGATATGTCATGATGCATGATTCCTAACGCCGCTACTAAGGAATGGAGTTAGCTACACCAGGTATTATTATTCTCCCAAGCGGACGACTCGGGAGCGGGAACGTCTCGGACCATATAGATTCCAAGTCGTTCCCCATAAAGGAATTTTTTTATGTGAGGGAAGAGGTGGTTGTAACCACCGTGTTTTCAACGCACGATTTTAGAAAGTTGCCAGGAGTGGCGGAAGGTATGCATGATATGCACAAGTTTAAAAATGTACAAGTTTTGAAATAAATGCACAAGTCAACCTCGAGAGTGGGAGTAAAACTAACACATGAAACAACAAGTCAGTATTGAGATAATAATTTCATATGCAAAGCACACAATATGCATGATAGGCGTCATATGATGACGCTTTTGGAAAAAAGTGGCTAATGAACTTTAACATACCAAGGATGTTAAGCCTTCCTAATTTGATTATGGTATTTAATATTGAACGTGTATTTTGTATCATCCCAATTGTTCTCATACCTCAAAATATTTTATAAAATAATTAATTTCATAAATGTAGAAATAACATTTATGTTTTAGATAAATAGGAATAATAATTGATCTTGCTACATTAAAAGTAGAAGAAATTAATTTAAAATCTATGATTTTGTTTTCATAAAGTAGAAAAAATTAATTTCATTCATAACCAAAAATAATTTTATAAAATAATTGGGTTTCTTTGAATAAATGTAGAAATAACGATTTTAGAAATAAATAATTGATTTTGTTATGAGAACCCACTTTTATGTGAACAAATGGTCTACATTAGACACGTTCAACTTTAAATAAATGCACACATAACATATTTAAATGTCCCTTAGGGTTGAAAACCCGTTCGGTTCATTCAAATATGGTGAACTAATAGACTTAGACATGAGCCGAAGTCGAAATTTTCTTAATCATGACATGATGCATGGTTCCTAGACAAGAGTCTCCACTAAGAGTTGGGTAATTCTAGACACGGTTCCCCAAGGCGGACAACCAAGGAGTGGGACCATTTGAAATCGTTGGCTGTACCACTAACCAACTATATTCTAAAATGTCCCTTCTAAAAGGTTTTTTGTGGTGAAGCAACCGTGGAATCCACGTAATCGCTCATGTGTGTGCAAAAGTGTCGTTTCCCAGGAGTGGGGAAAGTGTGAGTGACATGAACAATAATAAAATATAATCAAATAATTCAAGAATAAAACACATAAATTTAAAAAAAAAATAAACCTTAATCCTGCAAAAAAGAAAAGAAAGAAAAAAGTTAGTATCGAAACAAATGGCAAGAAAATAATACAAATAAAAGAATCCCAATTTAAAGTCCGTTATGGTTTGAACCTTGACATCTCCAGCAGAGTCTCCATTTTGTCGCATCCTATTTTTACCCGAAACGGTTAAAATTCGAAATAGGGCTCGACTTATTGGGTAACTCACGGGTAAAGAGTTGGAGTCGCCACCCAACATATTTTTTAACTAGGCGTATTAGGGCACCTATTTTGTTTCTAGCTAATTTTACAATTATCTCCGAAACTTAGTCTACAAACCAGATATTCTAGGTAAGAGGTTTAAGTTAACTCGAGAGGAAGGGGTTAGGCACCTCTCGAGCTCCACCAGATGTGGTTACCGGCCGGACTTATAATTGAGATTCAAACTAGAACAGCTGAGCAATGTACAAGTTAAATTAAATTTAAACAAGAAAGACTCTTTTCTATTAATTTTCCTTCCTTAGAGAATTGCACCTAGTAAAATGCAACAAATTAGTTAGTATATCAAAATAAAATAATAATGATTAAATAAATAAAATAATATAATTAAAAAAGGTGTTCGCGTGGGCGTCGTCTTCGAGATTTACCCATCCAAATGTGCCTCGCAAAGAATATAAAAATAAGTTAGTAAGAAGTAATTGATAATAATAATGACAATAATGATATTAATAATAATAATAATAATAATAATATTAATATAATAATAATAATGTTAATAATAATAATAATAATAATAATAATAATAATAATAATAATAATAATAATAATAATTTAAAATAAAGGGGAAAGGGATTTTTATAAAATCTAGGCTCAGAATATGTATTGCATCAAGCAGAGGTTAGAGATGTCGGTACGGCTGCAATCACGGAGCCGGTCGTGTTGCCGTGCCAAGTACCTTTAATCCCACCGCTCCACTATCGCTTACTTTGCAAAGTGATATGCATCGTCATCGCCTATTTATTTTTAGGAACGCGGGGAGTGTAACGGACTGATTTTAGGCCTCCAAACGTCATTGGCCATGCAGTATCTTGTTCATATTAGTACAAAGGCCTCAAAATATTTCATTAGCCTTAATCAGTGTAACATCCGTCAATTCGTTGTATATACATCAATTCGTTATATATCCGTCAAATCAATGTATAGTATTTGTCCTTCTGTAAAAAAAAGTCAAAGTCCAAATGGTTAATCTGTAACGAGACAAAATATATAGCAGAGTCAGTAAATATATATCCCAATCAAAACACATGTATATCAATAGGAACAACAACAAATGAAATGAGTGAACAGAAACTATAACTGTGAAGCAACATGGTGAATGGATAAACCGCGAAGCGGAGGAGCGACACCATCCGTTGGCGTCGCTGCTACTTGCAGCCACCAAAATCGCTTCCTTCCCCTTTTATTTTCAGTTTCGATAAGCAACAAACAACCACAGAGGAGCCATAGTAAACCAAAATAGACAACAATGGTGTTTTTTTTCGGCGAGACCAAACGGAAGTGTAAGCTGCAAAAGCTCCTACAAAATTAACGAAGACAAGGGAAACTCAAACCACAGATGTATAATCAAAACAACGATTCAAGAATGATAGTACCCGATTCGATTTCTCCGAAGGGGCAGAGGTGACCACCAGCGACGATGGTTTTCGACTATGGGGATTTTTCTGGCGACAGTGGTTGTGGCGTTTTGCCACTGTTTTATATCGTTTAAAACCCCGACCCCGGTCTCCTTGATCTGTCACGTTCGCTCACCCCTGTTCTTTTATGTATCTCCTATTCCCGATCTCCTTCGTCCCCTATTTCGGATCCGGTATTGAGCGTATCTATGGAACTTGTGTGATTGGTGTGTTTGTGTATGTATGGGTTTGGAGAGGATGGGGTAGGTGTGTATATATTGTTTCTGTTTATAGCGTGTGGAGATGGAGGGTACTGCATATATTATGTATGTGAAGGAGAAGAGGGATGTGATGTATTGTATGTATCGATGTGTGTGTATTTGTGTGGTGTATGCTGATGTGTGTGGAGAGTGTACTGTATGTGTGTTGTTGATGTATGTGTTTAAGAGCGTGAGTCGATGAGGGAAGGTGCTGATGAATGTGTATTTCATGAGTGTGAATGAAAATGATCCAAAGGAAAAGATAAAATGGGGTCTGGTGTATCGAGTACTGAATTGAGAGGGAGGGGAAGTCCCGATTTTCGTGTACTGTTAATGGTAATATAAGATTAGGGAGGAAAAAATGGTTGTTGGGGATGGGGAGTGATTGAAGGGATTTTTGGAATGATTTGGAGATTGGAGAGGATTTTGGGAAAATGATGTGGGAGATTAGGAAGATTTGGAGGAGATTAGGGAGTGATGTATTTGGTATAAAAAATGGGGATTAGTAGTGATAATGAATTTGGACTTATTTGATCCAGATTCAAGGTAGAATTAGGAAGAAGATTTAGGATTTAAAATTCAAATAATAAGGGTGTATTTGGTTAATAATTTGGTCTAGGTTCAAAGTAAAATGTAATTCAATAAATAAAAATAAATAAAGATAAATAAAGAATTTTTGG
The DNA here is from genome assembly GCA_037355625.1 of Petunia x hybrida. Classification (NCBI taxonomy): domain Eukaryota; kingdom Viridiplantae; phylum Streptophyta; class Magnoliopsida; order Solanales; family Solanaceae; genus Petunia; species Petunia x hybrida. The sequence goes on from JBBBVM010000081.1 coordinate 5,516,322, forward strand.
TAGTAATTTTGAAATATGGAAGAATTAATAAGAAAAAGGAATTTTGATACTTTCTTTTAATTGGCCAATATTTAACTTAAAGGTACAAAAAATAAAATAAAATATAAATATATACATATATATATATATATACATATATATATATATATATATATATATATACACACACACACACACACACATATTGTATAAGATGCACAGATAATCATTAAATAAACTCAAATAAAATTATTTAAATATATATAATCACAGATAATTACTAATTTGCACAAATAATCACAAATTAAAACAAACTTAACATGCAGCCTAAGTGACGCAATTATATAATATAGCCACTAATATTATAAATGTACTAATTTTCACAAATAGTCATAGTTTTGACAAATAGCCTAAATGATGTAAAAATTACGTAATGTAGCCACATTTAAGTATGTAATATATAAGTAGAGGATAACGCACGTAAATGCATGATTGCTAATGCACATTTTACACAAATAGTCAAACTGCACCTTTAAGTTAAATTATAGCCAATTTTAGAAAAAAGAGGGACAAAATTGGGTGTCAACAATGTCCCCAGCGGAGGGTTGTAGATTCCGGAGGCCACAATGTTGTTTCATAGAAACATATATGTTCAATTCTTGTATTTGTAACAATTTGTAAACTTATAGTTCCTTTTTGTTTTTATCTATTTTTCTGTTTAATATGTCTTTTGTGCACACATTACCTATTGTTTCTTTATCCTTCAGCGTAAAACGAACAAACAAAATTATAACATGATAGATAGAAACACTAGAAATATTACTGTACTGCACACATATAACTTATGTGTACACATAAAATAATATGTGTACACATCTCGTTGATGTGTGGGTAGATTAAAAAAATAATTAAAAGTCGTTTACACATATTAATTATGTGTACACGTAAACGTTATATATGTACACATATAATATACGTGTACACATCTTAAACTTACGTGTACACATATTATATACGTGTACTCATATTTATAAATTTTATGTGTAACACGTAAAGTTATGTGTGAGTACATTCAATTATTATCAACTTTATCCATAGCCAAAATCACAATTAATGCATGAGAACTAGTTTCAACACTCAAATAACTTCCATTACAACATAGAAACATTGATTCACCATTGTAGTCACTCCAACAACCATAATTTGAGATATTTGAGAATCAATATGACAACTATTGTCTAATGAAAATGCCAAATCCTAAGATTCTAATGCTCCAATGATAGAAACATGGATTTACCATTATAGACACTCCAACAACCATAATTTGAGATATTTGAGAATCAATATGACAACTATTGTCTAATGAAAAGGCAAAATCCTGAGATTCTAATGCTCCAATGATAGGGAATGCATGAGAACTAGTTTCCACAGTCAAATAACTTCCATTTCAACATAGAAACATGAATTTACCAGTGTAGACACTCCAACAACCATAATTTGAGATATTTGAGAATCAATATGACAACTATTGTCTAATGAAAATGCCAAATCCTAAGATTCTAATGCTCCAATGATAGAGAATGCACGAGAACTAGTTTCAACACTCAAATAACTTTCATTTCAACATAGAAAAATGGATTTACCATTGTAGATACTCCAACAACCATAATTTGAGAATCAATATGACAATATGTTTTTATGTGTACACGTAAAATTATGTATGAGTACATTCAATCATTATCAACTTTATCTGTCACGACCCAACTTAGGGCCGCGACGGATGACCAACACTTAGTGTCGATCATCACTAATCCTACTGATAATATGCTAACCATTATAACTGATAAACAGAATAAGCATAAACCTAGCTGATAAGGAGTATGCAATGCAAATAGCTGACAAGGCTAACATAAGCTGACATACATAACATACTGACTGCACCACACAGGGACATATCTACAGGCCTCTAAGAGTGATGAACTGAATATACAAAGGACGAGATAAGGCCCCGCCATACCCAAGCTGGCTGACTGTACACATACCAAAAGATAAGTAACTCCGGGAGTATGCGGAGTGACTCCAGTAGCTGATAGATGGCCTACTAACGTGGTCCAAGCATTGATCTATCTGCACCTGCGCGGCATGAAACGCAGCGCCCCAGAAAAGGGCGTGAGTACGATATGTACCAAGTATGTAAGGCATGAGCATATAATATGTCATAGCTGAATGAAACTGTAGGCTAGAATATAAATATGTAAACATGAGCTGGAGCATAGCAATATAGCTGGAAATCTGAAGAACGTACTAAACATGATATGAATATAAGCTGAAGTCTAGCTGAATCTGAACCTGAAGACTGAGCTAAACTATACTGATAAATAACTGTAATATGACTGATAACTGGTAACTAGAAACTGGAACTGATAACTGTCAACTGATCCTGACGCTAAGAACTGGTGGCTGATAGCTGAGAACTGATAACTGGTACTGAGCTAAAACTGAACTGTTATCTGAACTGGTACCTGTCTGGTGTTATGGGCTATATCCCCCCAAATCAGGTAACTGAACATCTGAACTAGTACCTGTCTGGCGTTATGGGCTGTATCCCCCCAAATCAGGTAACTCAAACCGGAACTAGCCTCATGTATAATCATGCAGTGCATATTGTGGCTATATACGCATATATAACAAACCTGGCGGGTGTTATGGGCTATGTCCCCCCCAGCCAGTAATATCTAGTCTCTCTGGTCAGAGTGTGTGAATGACACCCGGTCACACTAGGAGTGTGTGAATGACACCCGGTCACACTAGGTGTTTCAACTCCCGCCTGAACCAGAGGGGCTGTATCCCCAGACGGGTAGTATCACACGCGACCGGACTGTGTGTCCAATGTCCAGCCTCTATGGGGGACTCCAAATCACACATAACATGATCACAATATAAGCATAAGCATGTATGAGGCATAACACATGTGGCAACAATATATATGGACTCAAAGGAATGATAAGAAAACTCTGGATGGAATTATAGACACAACCTGAAACTTAGAATTTGTCTAACTCTTGGACTTTTATAAAAATTTCGGCAGAGTTTCCTCTTAATCTGGATGATCCGCAAAAACAGAACCAGTACTATACTATACACGGGAATGGATACCCGGATAAACTGATAATATAAACATGTTAAACGGATAACAAGATGAGACAACTGGATGACATAACAAATCCGAAGATAGAATGTCTGGACAGCACCACTGTCCTGACTTGCAACCTAATTTTTCAGAGTGTAGATCAAAGATATAGACTTCATGGTCTGCATGAAAGATGTAGATATATGTCTTAGGATTCTGGGGATTCTTAAATCATCTTAATATCAATTTTGTATATGGAGTTATGATCAATATACTAACAACTGTCCAAAGTTCAAAACAATTTTCCAAATTTTGAAACGTTTTGCCTTTCTGATTTGGACGTCTTTCACCTTGGATTTTAGTATCAAATTAAGTATATACAAGGTTTCCTTGGTACCGTACAAGTTTCTCACAAGAAAAACTAAGTTTAAAACTAATAAAAGCTTCAAAATCTAAAAGATACATGCCTTGCCAAAAGAAAGGTTTAGCCTTACATACCTTTGATGTTTCTAGCTTCTAAATTTTATTTCCTTTGAATTCCACACCTTCTAAAGCTTAAACAAGCTATAAAATAGAATTTAGATACTTTACTTAGCTATGAAGTAATTCTAAAACTCAAACTATAGACAGAATTGAAGGTAGCATAATGTTACCCTAATCGCGTAGAGCGTTTTGACGCAATCCATCTTCCGTTTCGTGTCAAAACTGATGTTCTATCTTCAAAATCATAAAAAAATGGATTCAACTGAAAAAGCTCTGTTTATATCATGGTTTTACTGGAAATGTCGAGAGAGAGAGAGAGAGAGAGAGATTTCTCTTTTATAATAAAACATTTCATTTCTAGCCCTCTTTTGCGCTTATGTTCCTTTTTCTGGTCTGACTTCTGACGCTCATATCTTTTTATATATAAGTTATATGAGAAAACCATTAAAAGTGTTGGAAAATACACTCCAAGACCTTCAATTTAGTATATGATATGTCCCCAAAAGACTTTATATAACACATGAAATTAATTGCTGAAAAAGCTCCGTTACAAGTCAATTCCTTAGTCGGTTTTTCCGCAACTTATATCTGATTTTTCCCAAACTTTATATTCAACATATAAACATCATATATGGTCATATTATTACTTTAAACTCACTTAAATCATTCTTAACATGATATTATAATGATATACGTCAATTTAGACGTACGGGGTGTAACAATATTCCCCCGTTAGGAACATTCGTCCTCGAATGTTAAATGAAGTATGTAGAAGCATTAAGCAACGATCTGTTACATACTCGAAGTAATGAAGAGATGTGTATATTTGGCCCTCATGTCATTTTCAGCTTCCCAAGTTATTTCTTCTATATTATGGCTTTGATATAGCATCTTAACTAAAGGAATGTCTTTCGTCCTTACTCGACGAATCTGCCTCTTTAAATTGCAACTGGCACCTCCTTATTAGTCAACTGTTCTGTAATCTGTACATCCTCTACTGGTACAACTCTAGAAGGATCTCTTACACATTTTCTGAGCATGGAAATATGGAATACTGGATGTACCTACTGAAGGTCTGCTTGAAGGTCTAACTCGTAGGCTACACGCCCAACTCGCCTGATAATCTGATATGGACTAATAAATCTAGGGCTAAGCTTTCCCTTCTTTCCAAATCTTATAACGCCTTTCATAGGTGATACTTTCAGGAATACCTAATCGCCAATATGAAATTCTAAATCTCAATGTCGATTATCTGCATAGGACTTCTGTCTGCTCTGCACTGCTAATAATATTTCCCTGATCAACTTGACTTTATCAATTACTTGTTGAATTAGGTCTGGACCTATCAATTGAGACTCCCCAACCTTGAACCATCATATAGAAAACCTGCATTTGTGCCCATACAAAGCTTCATATGGCACCATCAGTATGCTAGAATGATAGCTATTATTATATGCAAACTCTATCAACAGTAGGTGACCATTCCACCTGCCTCTAAAATCTAACACGTAAGTTCTAAGCATATTTTCTAATGTCTGAATGGTCCGCTCAGCCTGTCTGTCATTCTATGGATGAAATACTGTACTCAGATACACCTGTGTCCCTAAACCTGTCTGGAACGATCTATAGAAATTAGCTGTAAACTGGTGCGCCCCCGTCTGAAATAATAAATACTGGAATACCATGTAGGCGCACTATCTCTCTAATATAAAGTCTGGCATAATCCTCTGCTGTATATGTAGTTCTAACAGGAAAGAAATGAGCTCATTTAGTAAGCCTGTCAACTATAACCTAAATAAAGTCATATCTGCTCCGAATACGGGGCAAGCCTGTAATGAAGTCCATATTCACTGCTTCCCATTTCTATGATGGAATCTCGACTTCCTGTAACAAGCCACTAGGTTTTTTTTTTTTGCTCGACTTTAACCTGCTGGCAGTTAGCACACTGAGCCAAAAATTCTGCTATGTCACGCTTCATTTCGTCCCAACAATAAATCTACTTAAGATCATGGTAAATCTTAGTCGAATTAGGATGAACAGTGTATCTGGAATAATGTGCATCTGTCATAATCTGTCCACATATATCTGCAACATCAGGAACACAAAGTCTATCTTTATATATAAGAACCCCGTCACTAGTAACCTATATAATAATTTTGGTTTTCTTCTGGCTATCTGTCTGTATTGAACTAGAACTGGATCCTCATACTGGCGCTGCTTTACTTATGTCACTAGGCAAGTAGTGGTTGCGTTCTGAACTGTAACTCTTGCATCCTCTGAATCTATTAATCTGACATCCATGCTGGCCAACTGGTAGAGTGTATGAGCTAACTTTATTTTCTCTGGTTGTAAATAAGATAGACTACCCATAGGCTTGTGACTAAGGGAATCAGCAACAACGTTCGCTTTACCCGGATGATAAAGAATGTCCATGTCATAGTCCTTCAACAACTCTAGCCACCGCCTCTGTCGTAGGTTTAGCTCCTTCTGCTTAAATACATATTGGAGGCTCTTGTGGTTTGTATAAATATCAACATGAACACCGTATAAATATTGTCTCCAAATCTTTAATGCATGAATTACTGCTGCAAGCTCCAGATCGTAGGTAGGGTAGTTCTGCTCGTGCTTTTTCAGCTGCCTGGAAGCATAGGCAATTACTCTTCCGTGCTGCATCAAAACACAACCAAGACCAATTCGAGAAGCGTCACAGTAAATGACATAGTCCTCAGATCCCTCTGGAAGTGTAAGTATTGGAGCTGTTATCAACCTGTTCTTTAGTTCTTGGAAGCTGTGCTCGCAAGAATCAGACCACTCAAATTTAGCTATTTTCTGTGTCAATTTGGTCAGTGGAGCTGCAATGGAGGAAAAACCCTCTACGAACCTTCTGTAATAACCTTCCAAACCCAGAAAACTACGTACTTCAGTTGGCATCGTATGTCTGAGCCAATTCTTCACAGCCTCAATCTTCTGGCCATCTACTGTAATTCCTTCTGCTGAAACTATATGGCCAAGAAATGCCACTGAATCTAACCAGAATTCACACTTTGAGAACTTCGCAAATAATTGTTGGTCCCGAAGAGTACCCAATACTGTGCGCAGGTGCTCCGGATGCTCTGATTCAGACTTTGAATAGATGAGAATATCATCAATAAATATAATCACAAATAAATCTAGATAAGACCTGAATACGCTGTCCATTAGATCCATAAATACTACAAAGGCATTAGTGAGTCCAAACGACATCACTAAAAACTTATAATGGCCATACCTAATCCTGAATGCAGTCTTAGGTGTATCATATTCTCTGACTCTAACCTGATACTAGCCTGATCGCAAATCTATCTTCGAGAAGCACTTGGCACCCTGGAGCTTGTCAAACTAGACATCAATCCTGGGCAGAGAGTATTTATTCTTAATAATGACTTTATTCAGCTGTCTGTAATCTATGCACATGCGTAGAGAGCCATCTTTCTTTTTTTACAAATAGCATCGAGGCTCCCCACGGGGAAATGCTGGGTCTGATGAGGCCTTTATCTAACAAATCCTTCAATTGCTCCTTAAATTCTTTCTGTTATACAGGTGCCATCCTGAAGAACATGCCCCTGATGGCGTGCTGGTGTTGAGGAAGCAACTGCTGATCTAGCTGGCTGGGCTGTACAACTGCCACCCCTAGGCGGGCAACCTTTCATGAAATAGCTGCCTCGCGACAAATATAACAAGTATCAACTCCTAACTGACATGGACCCAAGTGGCGTCTACCACAATCCGAACATCTGGGATATGTCTGACTGGCCGGTATAGAAGTACCACGACACTTTAATCTTGAAGTCAGTGATGTGTGACTAGATCTGGACTGAGGAGGTCTATCAGATCTAAAGCCACGAGACTATGTAGGTATACTAGCTGGTGGTTGTCTAACATTCTGCTATCTACTCGCTCCTGACGTCTCTCCAAACGAACCAGAAAATCTGCCCCTCTTGTGTAACACTCTATCCCTGTCCGCTCTCTGTCTCTGCTTCCTCTCCTCAAGTGATAAAGCAAATGCCTGAATGCGTAATATGTTCATACCTGACTGCATAGCAACCGTCATACACTCATTCACCTTAGGTGGCACTCTACTAATACCCTGGCCGGCAATAACCTTGCCCTTCTGGGCAGCTGTTAGTTTCTTTGGCGGCATCGCTTTGCTGAAATTACTATTGTTAGAGGGCTGAATTCTATAATCATGGCTCTATCGCACGATCTAGAGAAGAAAGAAAGACAACTGCCCTAAAGTGCCTTGTAGCCTCCTCTTCAAAAGTATGGCGCGCAACACACTCTTGAACAAGACTCTAATAGACACAGCCTGTAGACACCCTAGGACTGAACTGCTCTGATACCACTTTTTTCACGACCCAACTTAGGGCCGCGACGGATGACCAACACTTAGTGTCGATCATCACTAATCCTACTGATAATATGCTAACCATTATAACTGATAAACAGAATAAGCATAAACCTAGCTGATAAGGAGTATGCAATGCAAATAGCTGACAAGGCTAACATAAGCTGACATACATAACATACTGACTGCACCACACAGGGACATATCTACAGGCCTCTAAGAGTGATGAACTGAATATACAAAGGACGAGATAAGGCCCCCGCCATACCCAAGCTGGCTAACTGTACACATACCAAAAGATAAGTAACTCCGGGAGTAAGCGGAGTAACTCCAGTAGCTGATAGATGGCCTACTAACGTGGTCCAAGCATTGATCTATCTGCACCTGCGCGGCATGAAACGCAGCGCCCCAGAAAAGGGCGTGAGTACGATATGTACCAAGTATGTAAGGCATGAGCATATAATATGTCACAGCTAAATGAAACTGTAGGCTGGAATATAAATATGTAAACATGAGCTGGAGCATAGCAATATAGCTGGAAATCTGAAGAACGTACAAAACATGATATGAATATAGGCTGAAGTCTAGCTGAATCTGAACCTGAAGACTGAGCTAAACTATACTGATAAATAACTGTAATATGACTGATAACTGGTAACTAGAAACTGGAACTGATAACTGTCAACTGATCCTGACGCTAAGAACTGGTGGCTGATAGCTGAGAACTGATAACTGGTACTGAGCTAAAACTGAACTGTTATCTGAACTGGTACCTGTCTGGTGTTATGGGCTATATCCCCCCAAATCAGGTAACTGAACATCTGAACTAGTACCTGTCTGGCGTTATGGGCTGTATCCCCCCAAATCAGGTAACTCAAAACCGGAACTAGCCTCATGTATAATCATGTAGTGCATATTGTGGCTATATACGCATATATAACAAACCTGGCGGGTGTTATGGGCTATGTCCCCCCCCAGCCAGTAATATCTAGTCTCTCTGGTCAGAGTGTGTGAATGACACCCGGTCACACTAGGAGTGTGTGAATGACACCCGGTCACACTAGGTGTTTCAACTCCCGCCTGAACCAGAGGGGCTGTATCCCCAGACGGGTAGTATCACACGCGACCGGACTGTGTGTCCAATGTCCAGCCTCTATGGGGGACTCCAAATCACACATAACATGATCACAATATAAGCATAAGCATGTATGAGGCATAACACATGTGGCAACAATATATATGGACTCAAAGGAATGATAAGAAAACTCTGGATGGAATTATAGACACAACCTGAAACTTAGAATTTGTCTAACTCTTGGACTTTTATAAAAATTTCGGCAGAGTTTCCTCTTAATCTGGATGATCCGCAAAAACAGAACCAGTACTATACTATACACGGGAATGGATACCCGGATAAACTGATAATATAAACATGTTAAACGGATAACAAGATGAGACAACTGGATGACATAACAAATCCGAAGATAGAATGTCTGGACAGCACCACTGTCCTGACTTGCAACCTAATTTTTCAGAGTGTAGATCAAAGATATAGACTTCATGGTCTGCATGAAAGATGTAGATATATGTCTTAGGATTCTGGGGATTCTTAAATCATCTTAATATCAATTTTGTATAAGGAGTTATGATCAATATACTAACAACTGTCCAAAGTTCAAAACAATTTTCCAAATTTTGAAACGTTTTGCCTTTCTGATTTGGACGTCTTTCACCTTGGATTTTAGTACCAAATTAAGTATATACAAGGTTTCCTTGGTACCATACAAGTTTCTCACAAGAAAAACTATGTTTAAAACTAATAAACGCTTCAAAATCTAAAAGATACATGCCTTGCCAAAAGAAAGGTTTAGCCTTACATACCTTTGATGTTTCTAGCTTCTAAACTTCGTTTCCTTTGAATTCCACACCTTCTAAAGCTTAAACAAGCTATAAAATAGAATTTAGATACTTTACTTAGCTATGAAGTAATTCTAAAACTCAAACTATAGACGAAATTGAAGGTAGCATAATGTTACCCTAATCGCGTAGAGCGTTTTGACGCAATCCATCTTCCGTTTCGTGTCAAAATTGATGTTCTATCTTCAAAATCATAAAAAAATGGATTCAACTGAAAAAGCTCTGTTTATATCATGGTTTTACTGGAAATTTCGAGAGAGAGAGAGAGATTTCTCTTTTATAATAAAAACATTTCATTTCTAGCCCTCTTTTGCGCTTATGTCCCTTTTTCTGGTCTGACTTCTGACGCTCATATCTTTTTATATATAAGTTATATGAGAAAAACGTTAAAAGTGTAAGAAAATACACTCCAAGACCTTCAATTTGGTATATGATATGTCCACAAAAGACTTTATATAACACATGAAATTAATTGCTGAAAAAGCTCCGTTACAAGGCAATTCCTTAGTCGGTTTTTCCGCAACTTAAATCTGATTTTCCCAAACTTTATATTCAACTTATAAACATCATATACGGTCATATTATTACTTTAAACTCACTTAAATCATTCTTAACATGATATTATAGTGATATACGTCAATTTAGACGTACGGGGTGTAACATTATCCACAGCCAAAAGCACAATTAATGCATGAGAACTAGTTTCAACACTCAAATAACTTCCATTTCAACATAAAAATATGGATTCATCATTGTAGTCACTCCAACAACCATAACTTGAGATATTTGAGAATCAATATGATAACTATTATCTAATGAAAAGACCAAATCCTGAGATTCTAATGCTCCAATGATAGGGAATGCATAAGAACTAGTTTCAACACTCAAATAATTCCATTTCAACATAGAAACATGGATTCACCATTGTAAACACTCGAACAACCATAATTTGAGATATTTGAGAATCAATATGACAATATGTGTACAGACATAAAGTTATGTGTGAGTACATTCAATCATTATCAACTTTATCCACGGCCAAAAGCACAATCAATGCATGAGAACTAGTTTCAACACTCAAGTAACTTCCATTTCCACATAGAAACATGGATTCATTATTGTAGTCACTCTAACAAGCATAATTTGAGATATTTGAGAAATCAATATGACAACTATTGTCTAATGAAAAGGCCAAATCCTAAGATTCTAATGCTCCTATGATAGGGAATGCATGAGAACTAGTTTCAACACTCAAATAACTTCCATTTCAACATAGAAACATAGATTCACCATTATGGACACTCCAACAACCATAATTTGAGATATTTGAGAATTAATGTGACAACTATTATCTAATGAAAAGGCCAAATCCTAAGATTCTAATGCTCCAATGATAGGGAATGCATGAGAACTAGTTTCAACACTCAAATAACTTCCATTTCAACATAGAAACATGAATTCACCATTGTAGACACTCCAACAACCATAATTTGAGATATATGAGAATCAATATGACAATATATGTACATATTAAATATATTTGTGTTAGTTTGAACAATGCTTGATTGACTTCAAAGACAAAAAAAGAATAATATATTGAAGAAATGATAATAAAAGTCTTTAAGATTGATTCAAATACATTTAATCATAGACTTAACATATACTAAAATTAAGACATAACTCGGATTTGGACTAACAATGGGGATTTCACAATAAAAAGGGAATTAACATTATAGATTCTAATATTCATTGCTGAAGCGAGGAGGAGAATTGGGTGGAGTGTAGTAGATGTCCTACAGGGACTTGCCCAAAGGTGCTAGGAGTAGTGCAAAGATCCTTTTAATCCTCCTTATATCCGTAAGTTGGCGGTCTCTTGCTTCAATTAGGGCTTCTTTCATTTCATCAAGATCTTTTTTCAAGTCTTCCATCTTTATAATCGGACGTCTTACCATGATTTCTTTGTTGTTTTTGCTGTAGATACTGAATTTTTTTTTTGCTTGTGTGATGATGGGAAAGTATTTCTGACTATTTATAGAGCAAGGATGTGAAGGATTGCGACCTTTCATGTTTATGTGTTAATGGACTGTTTATAGAAGGGTTGCATTAGGTTATTTTAAGTGAAACGATGGTTTCATATCTGATAAATAACCGGTCCGTATTTTTATAACTGCCTTAATTTTATTATCTGCCTTTTATTATTTTAACCGTCCGCACGAATAAATGTTTATCTACACATAAGTTATATGCGTACACATATTTCTGATATGTACACATATTTTTTACGTGTACACATATTGTCGATGTGTATGATGGACTTGTGCAAATTACACAAGTAATTACCTACACATAAGTTATATGTGTACACATATTTCTGATGTGTACACATACTTTTTACGTGTACACATATTGTCGATGTATATGATGGACTTTTGAAAATTACACAAGTAATTACCTACACATAAGTTATATGTGTACACATATTTCTGATGTGTACACATACTTTTTACGTATACACATATTGTCGATGTGTATGATGGACTTCTTCAAATTACACAACTAATTACCTACACATATTTTATATGTGTATCAATTTATATAACTTTAGAAGACATGAGGAAATACGCAAGTAATTTTTGTACATAGTTAATATGTGTAGACATAAAAGCCTATGTACTGCATTCAATATAAACGTCGTAAGGTTTAGTCTAACCACGACATCAAAAACCACAATACTAACAAAGATAGAAAAACTATCTATACATAACAACAAAAAAAAGAGATTAAAATCACTGTTAAATACAGAACAATCAAATTAGTTCATCCAACACAATTTAAGGCTCAAGTTCCTCATAGAATATGTCTACATCCCACTTCTTTCTCATATCTTCCATTGAACTATCATGCAGCAACATCATTGGGGTGTCTGTCAAGAGATGCTCCATGAACATAAGCGAATACCCCCACATGCAGTACCTGTTTCGTTCCTTGGCAGATTATTGACTCGTTCATAACCCCACAAATCTGCATTCAAGATAGCTTATGGTAAATGTTTGATTTTACCACAATCACGCGAGAACAACATAATAATAATGGGCAAGACATATGGAGCTAATGCATCTTTACTGTACACCCCTATGTTGCAATCATAAAGCTCAATCTTTCCCTGCTCAAGTAGAAAGACGCATGTGAGATAATGTTTTTTAATTAATGTTAAGGATAGTAAATATCCTCTTGGCACCATCCCACTTGCGTCCACCAGGATAAGGTAGCATTCCACTTGCATAATCTAGGAGCCCATCCTCACACATCTTGTATTTCATACAGTCATCAAATGAAATTCCCAATTCACCAGCATCCTTTATAAAAGCTTGGTGAGCTGCAGTCAATTTAGTACAGAAGTTCATGTCCAAGATGACATCGATCTTGTTGTAGTGCCTGTGGAAGTCCTTGTGCCTTATCCGCTTCAAGTTCAGAATTTCATCAACATGCTGTAAGATAATGGAAAAGAATAAACAAAATAAAGATGAATATAACAAAACAAAAATAACAGGCACATATTTTAGATGTATGTACACATATTCTTGTTGTGTACACATATTTTTTACGTGAGCAAACACCAGAATACTTGCCCTGTAGTGTACCTGACTCTCCATCCACTTCTTCATGCGGATTACATCTTGGAAGTCCCTGTAGTTGTACTCGTGACTAGAAAAAGGCGCTTCTCCATGTTTCTCTCCTTCATGTATGCTAGGAATCCAGCCTTTTTAGCTGGATCAATAGGCCTATAGAGATCAACATGCAGTCTCTCCTGTACTTCCACAGCTGCAACCCTCGCCCTTGAAGCCTTTGCAGCAGACCTTGCCCTTGTGGCCTTCTTTGCTTTCTTCAATGATGCAACATAAGGAGACATCCTTGCCCTCGAAGGGTACACTGTCCTCTTCGGCTTCTCCTCGGCACACTTCCTAAGGAATACCATATTTTCCTTCAACTCCATCAACAAACTCTGTTCACTCTCTTTTTCTTCCTTGCAGACTTCACACAACTTACACCTACTGCATCCGTGTCTTCTGGAGGTGCTCTCACCAGCCTCACCTCCAGAAATTTCAACCAGCCTCCTTCGACCACCACTAAACTCCTCCTGCTCTCTGTCTCTATCATCCACACTTATTCCAACAACATTATCAGCAATATTGCCTCTTCCATCACTTTGTTCTGGTACTCTCCCTCTCTCACTCTGCTCTGGAACAACTGCCCTGTCAACTGCCACTACAACATCATGCCCAACAACTGCTGCTGTATTACTAACTTCAACTTCCCCCCAGCCTCAATCTTTGCGCACCAGCAAGTCTAGCCACCAGTCCATCAATAAATGCATCCTCCTCATCAACAAACGACACCAGGTTTTTCATGAAAGCCCTTCTACTCTCCTTTTGAGTAGGCTCAAGAATTGGCATCACAACCTACAACCCATCCCAACTAAAAATTAAAAAAATAATAATAAATCAACCTGAGGAATATAAAAAATATGTACACATATTATTTACGTGTACACATATTACTTTATGTGTACACATCGATAATATGTGTACACCTAATTAATATGTGTACACACAGAATATGCGTGTAATATATTTTTACATGTTTTACTTGTGTGTACACATATCAGTTATATGTGTACACATATCAGTTATATGTGTACACATAGAAAGGAAATCCTTAAATAATCATTAATCGGGTTATCAACATGGCGAACGATATGAACACAGTCCCTCTCCTTCTTTGTAGGGATCCATCTTAACATTCTTAGTTCTGTGGGATTTTCATCATATCCAGGGTGCCGAAGGGATGGAATAGCTTCATATGCCCATGCAACGAATGCCCATGGGAAGCCATAGAGGTTGTATCCTTTCTTTCCTACGGTCATTGGGGCGGCAAGACTCTGTATTGTCATCTCAAAGAATTTTCTCCCCCAAGGATACTTTGCAAAGTATGTGGTGGGCCTAGAAGCTAAATAGACAAACAAAGAATCGACACTCATACGCAAATCCTTTGAGCATAAGATTGAGTGCACAAACCAAGCAAGGGAAATTCGATACTTTGTTCTTGAATCAAGATCACTATGCTTGATAATATTCAACAGCTCACCTCCTAAAACTGCCCTTTTTCCTCAATCATGCTCGATTAAAGCATCCCACATCACTTGCCCCTTCTCTCTCACATCCTCCAAATAAAGATCACTAGGGTGATCGTGGCATGACAATCCTGTCATTATTGCAAATTCGTTCATGCCAAACCGAGCAGGAAGTCCATTGAATATGACCCACAACTCCATCTTCTTATTGCATCTTATGGTCCACAATCGAAGCCCATGGACTAATCTTGGAGGAAAAATTGCTTTATCACTCAGCCCATGCAAGTGCCCAAACACTGATTTTTTAAACTCATCATAATATTCCAATTTTATCAAGGTATTACTAAAGTTCTTCATATCCCCAGCAAGGGAGGATCTTTGTGTGACCTTGGTCACGGTGAACTCTCCATGCTCCTCCATAAACGTCTTGAGATTCACATCAGGCTGGAAAGTCACAGTGCCCTCCTACACCTGCAATGAATTGATTTAGAGATATTGATTAGTTGAATGTTTTCAAACATCATCTATTACAGTACACAAGAATAAAGTCTACACATAAGAAATATGTGTACACATAAAAATATATTTACACGAATTTTTTAGGTGTAAATATATGAAATATGTGTACACATTAAATAACGTGTACACATAAAAAATATGTGTACACATATTTCTTAAATGTGTGCACATAAACATTTATCTCTACTGGGGCTGCTGCCTCAACTGATCTTGCAGCATCAACTGCTTCAACAACTGTCTTCTCATCATCATGAACTGCTTCAACAACTGTCTCCTTTGTCTCCTCATCATCATCAACTTTATCATCAGTCTCCATAGAATCATTCTCCCTAACTTTATCATCAATATCCTGTGCCATACTCTCCAACAACAGCCTCCATCTACTCGTAACAACACGTTTTTCTTCTGTTTCTTTTTCTCTACCAGCACCTTCTACTCCTTGTTCTCTACCAGCACCTTCAACACCGTGTTCTTCTTTATTATCCCTCCCACTAACACTAGCACCACCTTCTTCTCTTTCTCTATCACCTCCACTACCACTAACAGCTTTTCCACCAGCTTCTCCTCTACCACTTCCACTAGCAACAACTTGTTGTTCTCTTTCTCCTCCATCACTTCCATCAACACCTCCTTATTTTTCTACTCCACTAGCATCAACACCTTGTTCTTCTTGATTATCCCTCCCACTAACACTAGCACCACCTTCTTCTCTTTCGCTTTCTACTCTCTCCACATTCTCTCCACTATCTATGAGTGAAGCTTGTTGATTACTTCTCCAAGGATTTTATTAACGTCTATATGTGCACACATATCTATGCTTGCCTGGCTCTCAGATTGGACCTTATTTGATTATTCTCTACCGCTGGAAGCTCTCGTTCTTTTGCTAGCCTGTTGAGAAGTCTCGCTTCTTTCATCACTCTTCTTTTTGCCACCCCTGTTAGTGTTACCACTAGGCTCCCCACGACGTGTGCTAACCATTGTATCTACATAGCATATAAAGAGAATACATCAAGTAAGATTAAACGAACACAACTTCCAACTGAATTACATCTGGGCAGGTGTACACATATTCTTGATGTGTACACATATTCTTGACGTGTACACATATAAGAATATGTGTACACATATTATTAATATGTGTACACATCAAGAATATGTGTAAAAATAATATAGCTTTCTCGAACTTTTTCTTTTGTGTACACACATCAAGAATATGTGTACACATATAACTATATATCCTAAAAATTAGTTTTAAATTTATATTTAGTTGAGCCTTAGGCGACCATTTATATCGTGATTCGACCGATTGATAAACAATTTCACGTTAACATATGTGATCGATTTAGTGAGTACTTAACCGATGTTGATATGCAGAGTACCGATCCGATGGCACAAACGACAACGAACTAAACAGTATGAAAAATAACAAATTCAATTCGAAGATAATAATGTAATCGAACAAATGAAGACAAACGACAAGTTTATCAATTACGATAGTGCACGTGGTTGATTAAGAACGGTTGATTGACTGACTAATTTCGAACAAGTAGATTACGAACAAAAAAGATGAGTAAGCAGATCAGATTTCGACAATGACTTATCGAACGATTACTTAGTTGCCAATTAAACTTAAGCGTTAGGCTGATGACTTTATTTAAACAAGATTCCGATCAAAGATATATTTATGGAATTACAATGACATCGATTGCAAATGAATAAGGTAATACGAATCAAATAACTATCCACTTAATTAAGATGATGAAAATAAAACTTAGGAACCGAGCAACGATCTTGTTTAACCGATGTTACGATCAAAGCAATGCTTAACAATTAACAAGATTCATGATGGTAAATAGACACATCAGGCAATCGAACTAGCAAATAGATAATTAAGCGAATAACAAATAAATAAACGAAAGCAATAAAGCTTATTGTATTGATTGATCGAAGGCTCGTGCTCCATTGAAAGAGAAGAGTCCTCCTTCCAAAGCTGAAACAAGCAACGATTACACAAATACACTGTGATTACAATGATAGTGGTGTAGTGGTGGTGGAAATGGCAGTATGGTGGCGATATTATAGCAGTTAAATAAAGAGGGATGCTTTGTTCAATTGAACGTAAGCTTATAAGTGAGGGGATATGGGATTATTTATAGGGCGAGAAGCACAATAAGTCCAACCCTAGGAGAACTCCACTCTCACACATTTCCTTATCAGCGAAGTAGTTGCCACGTCTAACAAACTCCTTTGAATACGGCCCGACAAAAGTGGGATAAGATCAATCATTCTTATCTGATGTAGCAATTGTCTTCGAAATCTTCCGATCATGGTTTAGTCGAATCGATCAACCGTTACCGATCAACGTTGTCTTCTTCCGATCTCGTATTACGCTGTCTCTGATATTTGTTCTCATCTTGCCACGTTGCTGACTACGTGTCATATGTGTGATTGGACAAAATCCGACCAATACAATAACAATATGTGTACACATAAAAAATATGTGTAAAAATAATAGAGCATTTTTTTTACTTCTTCTCCTGTGTACACACATAAAGAATATGTGTACACATATAACATATATTGTTATACATATATAACAATATGTGTACAGATCAAAAATACGTGTACAGATCTTGCAAATCTATGCCCATTTTTTCAAATATATACTCATCTTTTGTTTACACATCTGCAAAGATGTGTACATATTTGCAAATATGTGTACACATAATTTTTTCGTGGGAACCGAAGACACGTATTCTGGGTTTTCAAACGAACTTGCACCAGAAAATCCATACACAAACTCAGAAAATGAACTCAAACCAGAAAAACGAAACAAGGGTTTTCAAACGAACCATATTCTTATTTTTGCTTTAAAAAAGTTAAAAAAGTACCTGTTTTAACTTGATGAACGGAAATATGCAAAAATCGATCTTGAACCACCACAAATTTGACGGAAAACGGAGAAAACAAGTAGAAATTCGATGATGAACTGTGTTGTTTTTGAATTTTCAAAGAGAGAGAAACAAGTTGTGTACTTTGAGAAGTTTGAGAGAAATGAAATGGAGAAATGGGCTCTTGTGTCAGTGGAGAGAGAGGGAGTATATATATGTTTCACTACTTTTTACTTTTTGCCCAAGTTTTAATATTTGCAAATTGGTCCGTCCCCCAGTTAATCAGCCCCTTAATGACGCTAAGACAATAAAAAAAAAATGGAAAAGAAATTTGTGTCCCCTTTCCTTCTTTTAAGACTTGAGAGGTCCTATACCTCTTATCATATGTTATTTGAAGTCCTTTATTTGATGCTACCTTCAACATCTTCATCAATTGCTACATAATGGAATAGGCATCACTAGGGCATATAAAAATCTTTTCATCCATAGGTTTCTATAACATAAAATGAAAATTTTCAAAATATTTAATAAAAATAATACTTGTACTCATTTTCAGTTACTTTTTGCATACTGGAAAATGAGATAAGAAAAGACACCTTACCTTTCGTGTATGGTTTACATCCTGGAAAATTTAAAGAACATATATTTGATGAGCCTTTGTCACAGTTCAAAATGTATCGACTCAGGTAAATTGCACTGCTAGCCTCCTTTAAACACATGGATGTTAGATGCTCGAAGAGATATCGTGACAATAAGAGTGAGCGGATGTGCTTGGTCATATTAAAGAGCCTGTTTGGCCAAGCTGCCAAAAATTATTTATTTTAAAAAGTATTTTTATCAGAAATACTTTTCAGATAAGTACTTTTTCAAGAATAAACATTTTGTGTTTGACCAATTCATTTGAGAAGTATTTTTCTAAACAGTTTGTGTTTGGATAATCTATACAAAAAGTACTTTTGAGTATCAAATTACGAAAAAGTGCATTACTAAGATTTATTATGCGACTAATATTATTTACACGTATAAAAAATTTAAAATTTTTTCAATAAAAGAGTTATTTAATATTTAATTTTCATTTAGTTTAAATATAAAATATAAAAATAAATATATACTATGGTTTTTAATCAATAGAAATAAGGTTAAAAGAATCGCCCAACAGTGAAATTAGCCACACTTTTTTGTATTTCTTATTATCAGTACATTTACTATTAAAATCTCCTACATAAATTACAAGAATAAAGAACAGCCATGTTGAACAAATTTTTCTAATCTTGGAGTCCAAATTGTATTTGCTAAAAATGTATTTCAGGTATTACAATTAAATTTGTATTTAGTTGAGTCTTAGGTGACCGTTTATATCTTAATTTGACCGGTTGATAAGGAATTTACGTTGACAAGTGATCGATTTACCAAATATTGCTTCGAAAATAGTGTAGGCAACAAATTCGACAGAACAAATAATGGTGAGTTCGATGACACCATATAGCAAGTTTGATTCGAGGACAAATATGATCGAATAAACGAAGACAGGCAATAGATTCACAGGTTTTGACGATACGGTTAAACAATCACAAGCGACCGATTCTAGATGATTCCGAGCAAGCAAGTTATGAACGAAATAAGTAACTATTATTTTACCGAACACGATTTAAATATTAGATTTGCTTAATATCAGATGAATGATTGAATAAAATTCGATGAAGAATGTTGCAGCAGAATTACGACGACAATGTTAAATATGCAAGATAATGCGAATTAGCCGATGACAGGTTTGGCAAAAACGATAAAATTATAGCTAGCGAACTAACAATAATTCTACTGAATTGATGCTACGACCAAGATAATGACAGTTAATTAACGTGATCGATGATGATAATCAGAAACGCAAAATAATGAGAACAATAAGCAAACAATGAAATAAATAATAAATCAATAAATGAAAGCAGTAAAGCTTATTGTATTGATCGATCGAAGGCAGGTGTCCAGTTGAAGAGAAGAATCTTCCTTCAGACTTGAACCAAGCTGCGACTTGTGTTTAATACAATAATTGTGATTATGATAATGACAGAGTAGCAACAATAGTAGTGAAAGTATGGCAGTAAAATGAAGAAAGGAGGTGTTTTTATTCAAAAGAACGTAAAAATACAAATGGGGAAATGGGGACTTATTTATAGGCTTGAGATGTGGAGTCTCCAACCCTAAAAGGACTCCACCTTCTCACGTCTCTCCATTATCCACGCAACAGTAGTTGCCCACGTCCAACAACCTCTGCTGAATCCGTTTCGACAAAGCGGGATAAGATCAGAAATTGTTATCTGGCAAAACAATTGTCTTCGCAATCTTCCGATCACGATCCAGCTTACTCGATCACATTGCCGATCAAAGCTATCCACACCCAATCTCGCTTCATAACGTCTCCGAAAATTGCTCTCATCTTTCCACGTAGTTAACCACGTGTCGTTTGCGTGATCGGACAAAATTTGACCAATACAGATAGTCCCCCTACTTGCCAAGAGTGTGTTCGAGAAACTTAGCAAGTGGCTTGAAACCTAAGGCGGGAAAACACGTGGAGCGTTTGTGGCCCTTCATTTTGAAATGTCAAACCGTCACTTCAATTTTCCATCATCGCACGTGTTAGGCATCGTGCGGACGGCAGTTTTCATTGGTTACTAAGGCAATGATGACTTTTGCTTTTATAAATACCAACTTCAAACCAAGTTTGCAAACTTTACAACTTTTCAAAATCCTCAAACTCCCCAACTTCTTCAAACCAGTTTCTGAAAATTCTTGCTTGTGTTCTTCAATTTATTGCTCAAATCCTCAGTTTTTGCTTCAGATTTTCAAGTTTGTTGCTCAAATCCTCAAGTCTAAATTTGTTCAAAATGTCTTCATCTACTCAAAATATCACTGATACTGATGTTACCGCTTCCGCTGCCCCTGCCGCCACGGCACCGCTGCAGTCTGACGTGTTGGTGGGACAAATCACCACCGCCGTTGGCCCCTCCGAGGATAAGAAGGGGAAGAAGCAGAAGGAGAGAAAGCCAAAGGACTTTGGCCCAAAAAAGCTTTATTCCAAAATTCTTCCGAAGAAGTTCACCTACGACAATGACTGCAAGGTCAATGTCCAAAACGAAGCTGAAAAGAAGAAGAAGAAAAACATCCCCATCGATTCTGTGTATAGCGCAATTACTCCCGATTCGATATCACGAGTTCGGGAGGACTGTGGTTGAAAAGTAGATGTGGTCGATGTAGTGTGCCCCCGAGTAAGTCTACATTGGCCACTCACCACGAAGGTTATTCGGTGGTGTTGACTTACCCATTCACGATTGGTTTCACTCTTCCGATCGACCCTCTGATCGAGGAGTTTTGTCGGATGTACAATGTGTGTGTGGGACAACTTTCTCCTGCGATATGGAGACGGTGGTGATAATGCACTTCATCGCGAGGAAGGCGGAAGTGGAATTGACACTTTGCCACATCCTCAATATTTACTCTCCCCGAGTCTACAAAGCAGGGGTGATCAATCTTGCCAAACGAGGTCAACAGGCTCTGATCTCCGATAATGATGATGATCTCCGATGATGGGATCAACATCTTATTTTCATCCCTGCGGAGCAGTTGACTGCCCCCGGAGCAGAACCGCTTCCGAGCGTGTGGAACCGAACTCGTAAGTACTTGACTACTTTGTGTTATTCTAAAGTCTACTCAGTCTCTTAAAATGTTGCATTTTTGTATTTTCAGCCGACAAAGTTTTGTTCGATCAAGTTCCCAACATCGAACAGTGGTTGATCAGAGTCTTGGACAAAACAACCAATGATGAGAGGGCCTGGAAGCCGATCGCGGCTTTGCTGACTTTGAAGGCAAAAAACCATGGTATACTTCTTCCCTTCGAACTCGTTTTCCCTTCGAATTTGTATTCGATTTGCTCTTCCCACTAATTTTGAATTTCCATAAGCATCACGGGCGCTGGAGGAGAGCCCAGCGACGAGGAGGACGACATCGAGGAGGAAGAGAAAGTCGATGACGTTCCTCCTCCAAAGAAGAAGAAAAAATCTTTTAAGGATTTGAAGAGCAAATACCTTTCAAGAACCGCGGGAAAGGAGCAAGGGGGCGGCTCGTCGACCAAGCCCCAATTTATCGAAGAGGTGATTGCTGGGACGACCTCAGCTATCAAAGCAATGAAAGCTGCCAAAGAGACGACTCCGATCTGTGTTGACCTCGAGGATGATGAGGCGAGAGAAGAATCGGGGTCTGATCGATTAGTAAGGTGCCCCAAGAAGCCGGTGAAGGAGAGGCTTCAAGAAACGGCTATCCAACTCAAAGCGGCTGAGCAAGTTGAAGATTTTTCAGCTGATCTTGGAGGCGAAAGTCTTCACTTGTCTCCAATAGCCGAAGAAGTTACTTCGGGATCTGGAGGTCTGCCTAGCAGAGATGGCGCCATCGTTTCCTTGGGCATTGTCCCTGGAATCGAAGAAACCATGATCGATGTCATTGATCAAAGTCTCGAGGAGAGGGACCCAACCAAAGAAAAGATGCCAGCTTTAGATCGGCCAATGGCTACGACGAAGTCCAAGTACGATGAAAGTACAGGTTCGTCGTTTTTTGGCGTGGATCATGCTGACCCAATAGTTCCTCTTCCTCGAGGTGAGGATGCTGCAGCCTTCGCCACTTTGGGCGAATTTGAAGAGTTAGGCGACAGAGCGGTTACAGTACACGTGCCACGCAACGTCGATCTGATTAGATGCCCAAAGCGCCTTGCTGATTACCTCTTCGATGTGATGGGCCCAATGGAGCAAGCCCGACTGAATGTGCACAGTGATTTGAGTCTCCCTGCGCAGATTGATTTTTCTTATTTCAGGGTAATCTTCCTCCCATCATCCACTCTTTTCCTTTCCTTCGAATATAACCCACTTATTAAACCTTTAACTATCACTTACTTTCAGAATACAATAACGGCGATCGAAACAGCTGATTGAATTTGCCAACTCAAAGATGGGTCAAAGTTCTAAATGATCAAATTGCCAAGCTTACTTCGGCGGGGGAGGAGTGGCACCGAAAGCTGAAGGCTTTGGAGACTGAGCATGCTGAGCTTTTGGCCAACTTTGATAAAAACACGAAGGAACATGCTCTTCGAGAATCCGAGTTAGAGTCTCAAATTCAAGCCTTGAACGAGCAGCTCAGCCGGCATGAGACCAACATGGAGATGAAGTGTGCCGAACTCAGCTCAATCTTTGAGAGCAAAGATCGAGAGCTTTATGTGGTGTCCGAAGAGCTTTAAACTCTCCGTAGGGGAAATGAAGATTTAAATGCTCAAGTCAACAGTCTAACGGAGAGAAATCGAGTTCTTCAACGGGAATCGATCAACCTAAAGCGCGACCTTGAGGAGGAATTTGAGAAAAAGAAGGACCTGATCCTTGCTGAGTCGAGGCGTGATGTGCTAAAGGAGATGCTTAATCACAGCGTTGACGTTCCCACTAAATTGGATGAAGAAACAGCCATTATAAGGCTTGCTCGTAAAGATCTCGGTCTCCCTCCAAGCTCCTCCGATGAAGGCTCCGATGGAGATGAATGAATTATTATCTGTTTTGCTTTTGTTTAGTTGTTTCGACCAGTAGCTTGGTCTTTTTTGCTTTGAAGACAATGAGGCCGTTTGGCCGTCTGATGTAAATATTTCATCCAAATGAATGAAGTGTTTAATGGATTTCCTTTTATCGCTTCAAGTATCGTCTTTCCAAGATAAGATTGTCTTGGATTTTCTGAAGGACAAGTTAATTCAATCGTTCGAAATGTTAACGTTCTAGCGATAGTCGTCAGAAAAAATGTGAAATGATTGGGGCCCAATGTACTTAGTGCGTAGTGAAGAATGACGTCTCATTTTCACGTAGTGCACTCTTCAAACATTTTTAAGTTCAAAAATTTTCGGTTCAAACACTTAATCAAAAATTTGGAATTGTAAAATTCAACAATGTAAAGATCGATAGCACAAAATGACAAGTGCTGTAGAGATCGAAAATGATGTAAGTGTTGTATCTTATTGAAGTATTGCCCGCTGTCTGGCGCTTGATCGGTTAATTCGATCGGTTACAAAATGTGGCCGTTTAAAGGCATTGATAACAAAAAATTCCTTGATCGCTAATGGATCGCTTACATATTGCATGTCCTATCTAAACGAATAGTCCCCAGTTTGAGTGAAAACATTGGGGCTTGAAGTTTTCGTCAAATTTGAACGAGTCCCCAGTTTTGAGTGAAAACGTTGGGGCTTGAGGCCTTCATCGAATTTTAACCGAGTCCCCAGTTTTGTCTTCAAATGATCTCATCTTCATTTTCGAAAGAAGTCCCCAGTCCTCGAGTGCGCGACTATTCTACTAACTCAGGTTTCTGGGCAGTCCCCAGTCCTCGAGTGCGCGATATCTGAAACGAAAACGTTGAAAGAAAAACAACGAGAGGAGGCGTTAAAGATAAGACTATGTTAGAGTATTCGTCAGACTTATCGACCCCGATTGGAGCGTTTCGAGCTCAAGTATTCGTGGGTGATGTTTGTCATCATTCGATTCCAACTATGCCTATCATCTAAAAGAGTTAGTACTAAATAGTCAATAATCAATAATCAAATAAGCTCGATGGAGGGAAAATGAAAATTACGTAAGGAAAAGTAAAATTCGATCATACGATACCGTAGCATTTTTAGAAATAATACTTCTTCAATTGTGTGATATTCCAATTGAAGTCGACTGGCTTGGAGTCCACTATTTCGAGCTGATACGAGCCCTTTCTGACCACTGCCTTGACCCGATAGGGTCCCTCCCAATTTGCTCCCAGTTTGCTTTCGTTGGGTTCGTCCTTCTTCGATCTTTTTATCCTCAATACATAATCACCTACATTAAAAGCTCGATACCTGACTTTTTGTTGAGGTAGTTTTTTGCCTTTTGTTTTTGTGCTTGTATCCGAACTAATACCATCTCTCTTTTTGCCTCGATCAAATCCAAATCTATCAGCATGGCCTTCTTGTTTGATTCATCTGTGGAATGAGCGAACCGAAGACTAGGTTCACCGATTTCCACCATAATCAATGCTTCTGCTCCATAGACAAGCGAGAACGGAGTCTCTCCAGTGCTGTGTTTCACCGTTGTTTGATGAGCCCACAACGCACCTGGGAGTTTGTTCGGCCAATTGCCTTTTTATTCATCCATCTTTTTCTTCAAGTACTCGACTATTTTCTTATTGGAAGACTCAGCTTGTCCGTTTGTACTGGGGTGATAGGTGTTGATGCAATCCACTTGATCCCCCACTTCTTGAAAAATGCTATGATTCGACTCCCCACGAACTGTTAGCCGTTGTCGCATGTGATCTCTTTCGGGATCCCAAAACGACAAATGATGTTCACGAATTTTAGCCAAAGTAATTGCTTCTACCCACTTAGAAAAATAATCTATTAAGATTAAAATAAACTTTACCCCACCGGGCGCTGTTGGAAGCGGCCCGACCAAATCCATTCCCTACTTCATGAACGGCCACGGTGACGTGACCGAATGAAGG
The DNA here is from genome assembly GCA_037355625.1 of Petunia x hybrida. Taxonomy (NCBI): domain Eukaryota; kingdom Viridiplantae; phylum Streptophyta; class Magnoliopsida; order Solanales; family Solanaceae; genus Petunia; species Petunia x hybrida. The sequence goes on from JBBBVM010000081.1 coordinate 5,542,292, forward strand.
GGCTCTGCTTGTTGATGTATGAGGTTACCAAATCGTTGACACTTATCACACTTACGAACGAAGTCCTTTGCATCCTCTGCGATCGTTGGCCAATAGTATCCAGCTCTGATTATCTTTCGTACCAACAATTTGCTGCCGGAGTGGTTGCCACATTCGCCTTCGTGAACTTCCCTCAACACATAATTCGTTCCATCTGGCCCAACACATTTTGCTAAAGGGCCATTGAAAATTCGCCTATAGAGTTGGTTATCTTTAAGGTAATATCTGGCCGCTTTAGCTTTGAGTGATCGGGCAGATTTTTTGTCTTCGGGTAGAACACCTGCCTGCAAATAGGACAAATATTTGTTTCTCCAATCCCAAGTATGGTTAACATTGTTTACCTCTTTGATGCTCCGACAGAGTGGAGATTCGAATAAGTTAACAACTATTTCATCGAGTTCTCCCTCGATGGCTGCTGCAGAACCAAGGTTAGCCAAGGCATCTGCCTCGATGTTATCCTCCCTCGGGATTTGGGCTATCTTCAATTCCTGAAAAGAAGTGAAAAGTCTACTGTTTGAAATAGAGTAAAACAACCTAAAGAAGAGTCGGAATTGCAAGTTTTAAAAATATGCCTCAGTGTCCCTACCTTGATAGCAACCCCGTCAACTGGCAATTCTAAGCTTCATTTTTTTTTTCAAGAAAAGGTGGGCAGTTTGATTTGCTTCACCTATGAGAATTTCCACCAATTCTTCTTGTTGAGCAACTGCTGCATCCTCGAGTCCCGAACACTAAAGTCCCCTTGGATTTGGTTCACCACCACTTGGGAATCGCTTTTGATGTCTAACCGCTCGATTTTCAAATCCTTCGCGATCTTTAGACCTGCAGCGAGGGCCTCATATTCGGCCTCGTTGTTAGTTTCTGCATGTAGTTTGATCGCATACCTGAGTTTTTCACCAGTTGGTGCTATTAGCAAGACTCCGAGGCCAGTTCCTTTCACGTTTGCAGCTCCATCGGTGTACATCATCCAGACTCTGAGGTCTGGATCCCTCATCATAAGTTCCTCCTTCTTTGCTTCCGGAAAGATGTTAGTGCTAAAATCTGCTACAAAATCAGCCAAAACTTGTGATTTGATGGCGGTGCGAGGCAGGTAAGTGATATCGTACTCACTCAGCTCGACCACCCATTTTATTAATCGACCGGAGAGATCGGGCCGATATAAAATACTTCGTAAAGGAAAAGTAGTTATAACAGACATAGCATGACATTGAAAATATGATCTTAGTTTTCGTGCTACCGTGACAAGTGCGAGTGCTAATTTTTCTAAGTGTAGATATTTTGTTTCTGCATCTAATAGTGTTTTACTAAAATAATGAATAGGAAATTGGTAACCTCCGTCCTCACGAACGAGGACCGCGCTCACAGCCACTTCGGAAACAGCTAAGTAGATCAGTAACATTTCTCCTTCGATCGGTTTTGAGAGCAATAGAGGGTTGGACAAATATTGCTTCAACTCTTTGAGGACTCGTTTGCATTCTGGCGTCCAATCAAAGCTAGTGTTCTTCCTTAGCACCGAAAAGAACTTGTGACATCGTTCAGATGACCTCGAGATGAACCTTGCTGAGATAGGCTACTCGATCGGTCAGCTATTGAACTTCCTTCACCGTTGTCAACTCTGCGGGTATGCTCTCTATCACTTTTATCTTGTCTGGATTGGCCTCGATCCCTCTTTGCGATACGATGAATCCCAAGAACTTTCCGGATCCAACCCCAAACGCGCATTTCTCCGGGTTCAGCCTCATGTTGAACTGCCTCAGTATGGTGAACGTTTCTTTCAAGTGACTTAAATGATCCTTCCTTTCTAATAACTTAACCAACATATCATCAATGTACACTTTCAATGTTTTTCAGATCAAATCCTTAAACATGGTGGTAACCAATCGTTGATAAGTAGCCCCAGCATTTTTGAGACCGAAGGGCATGACTGTATAACAGTAAGTCGTCTGTGATAAAAGAAGCTTTTTCCCGATCTGCTGGGTCCATCGAAATCTGATTATAGCCTGAGTAAGCATCCAAAACACTCAACATTTTGTGCCCTACCGTCGAATCGATTAATCTATCGATGTGAGGCAATGGGAATGAGTCTTTTGGGCAAGCTTTGTTAAGGTCGGTATAATCGACGCACACTCTCCACTTCCCATTCTTCTTCGGTACCACGACAGTGTTTGCCAACCATTTTGGATACTTAACTTCTTTGATGAATCCATTCGTTAACAACTTATCTACCTCATCATTGATAACTTTCCTTCGAAAACCACCATTCGGCCGTTTCTTTTGCTTCACCGGCCGATGTCTTGGATCGACATTCAACTTGTGCGTGGCAACTTTTGGATCGATTCCTATCATGTCCGCGTGGGACCAAGCGAAACAATCAGAATTATCCTTGAGAAAAGATATGATTTTTGTTTTTATTTCGGGATCTAGCTCTGCCCCGACGTACACCTTTCGATTTGGTTTGTTATCGAATAATATTACTTCCTCCAATTTCTCTATCGTAGTGTCTTCAACTTTTTGTTTGTTCGGTTCCCTAACACATGAAGTCGTGGCGAAGTCGTCTTCGACCGCGGATTCTGCTAACTGTGCTTGCTTAGCACATAACGGAGTCGCAGTGAAGTCTTCGACCACGGATTTTGCTAACTGTGATTGCTATTTTCGAGCGCCGTCCCTGACAGCCACTGAAGTAGCACTCGAGAAGCCTGCTGCTCACCTCTGATTTTGCGCACTCCCCATTGAGTGGGAAATTTTACAACCTGATGCAGAGTCGATGGAACTGCTCCCATAGCATGGATCCATAGTCGACCAAGTATCACGCCATGTCACCTTTCATCACTTGGAACAATGTATCATTTTTGACACCTTCCGCGTATGTCTTAATCGTAATTTCCCCAACGGTCACTTCGCTCAAATTTTTGAAACCCGATAAAATCATTGATCGAGGTACGATCTTATCATTCAACTGCAACTGCTCCACTACTCTAGAATGAATTATGTTAACCGAACTGCCGGCATCAATCAACACTCTCTTTACGTCGGCATAGTCAACTCTCACCGTAACTACTAAGGCATCATGATAGGGATGAATTCTTTCATCGAAGTCGAAATCCCCGAACACAATCTCATCGTTCATATCATCTCGTGTCCTTTTGTCTCGCGTAAACGAATCCTTTGATTTTTTTGTGGTATAAGTTACCCAATAAACGTCATCGGTGGTTCATCATCCTTTTTCTTATTGAAATTATGCATCATTGGCCATCTGCATGAAAAGTTGTTTAAAATGTAAAAAGAATCAAAGTGGAGTTATGTTTAAGGAAATATAAACAGATTAGATTTTGAAATTGTTTTAGGAAATACTTTATATATGGAAACCACAAAAAATACTTAGAAAATATGAAAAAATTGAGTACCTCAACTTGTTTTTCCTTGATGTAGAAAATGAATGTAATACTTGGTAAATGCGAAGCTATGAATTGTGAATTTAGCTCATCAAAGGGGGTATTTATAGATGGTTTGTAGTGGTTTTTCATTTGTAGTGCACGCCTTTTCAGTAGCCGAAGCAAATGAAGGGACGCACATTTACAAGTGTGCATGTGTTTTGACGTGACTGTTGCATCAACTTGTATTTAGCCGTTTGGTGTATTGGTATTTGGGCAACTATTCATTGTAGCCGTTTGTGTTTTTCAAATTTTGAATGGCCTGTTCGGAACGTCACGTATACAAGTATAATATAATATCCTTGACAAGATGTTCCGAACATCTTCTCGAAGGTAGTACTTGGTAAATGCTACAACTATGAATTGTGAACGAAGGACCTCACAAGCTTTCACATGCCTTGACATCGTTCGGAACATCAATTTATAATATCCTAAACAACACAAGATGTGTTGCGAACAATAAGCAAATATGTGCACAACATAATTGCAAAAAATACAGTAAATCAAATATGTGCACAACATAAATTAAGACTGTAGTAAAGCAAATATGTACACAATATAAATTATACAAGTAGGACGAAAAGTCCATTATGCAATTCAAATAGAAATCCAAATAAACGAAATTGTTCAAACATTATAACGAGGACGATGCTTCGTCCAATTCACAAACTCAATTTGTAGGCTGACTTGTAGCTTCAGTTCCACTACGAACAACGGGCATGTAGTTTTTTTGTGACCATATCTCTTGCAGTTGCCACATTTATTTTTCCTCTTTGGGAGACGTTCCCCAATAGATCGAATTCGGTTAACCCTTCTCCTTCCACGGTTATTCGGCTTTGGGGGCGGAGGCACTAGATAAAGTATCTCTTCAGCAGGGACGACCCATGATTCTTCAGGAGGTACTGCATTGACACGCTCTGCATAGGCAAGGATGTATGCTTGTATTGTGTAATATCCAAAAGTGTATTCATACATTCTACTTCCATATTCATCGCCATGCAACCCCCTCATTGCTGTCATAGCATGTACACAAGGTAACTGATCAAGATCAAACTCCCTACATGTACATGTTCTCTTATATAGATCAACTTTTGCCTCAAACCCTGGACTAATGATTTGAAACCATAAGTTCCCTTCCTGTTGACAACTAGCTTGTCTCCGACTTCTTTTTTCTTCCTTATTTTTATTTCAACGTCTGGGATGCATAAATTTGGTTGGTTGATTAACTTCATAGCCCTAGTGTGGAATTTTTCCGCAAAGTTCCTACCTATATCCTTCATGGACTCAGCTATGTTTGATGCCATAACTTGAAACCTATTAAAAAGATTAAATAGTATAATAATCCAAAGATGTTCCTAACATAAAGCACAAGTGCAGATATAGGAATAAGAAGTGCGGAACATTCATGATGTTCCTAACATGAAGCACAAGTTCAGACCGACAATAAGAAGTTCGAAATATCGTTAGAAAATAAATTTTTCTAATAATGTTCTGCACATAAATGATATGTTCGGAACGCCTTGTGAGACGTTTGGAATAGATCGAAAGTATGACAGTAATATCAGACCTTGTTATTATAGTTTACCTGTCTCCTGGAAAATATAATCTGCTCCATCTATTATAGCCAACAACATTTTTAAGATAATCCGCTACCCTCCAAATAATAGTCCTGATCTCATTCATAGCATCAGTAAACTCCTCTACCCTGTATGCCTTTGCTGCAGTGTAGTATTTATGAAGACTGATTCCAAACTGAAACTTTGTTCGGATGTTTTCACCAAGGTGCCACATGCAAACTCCATAATGTGCAGAAGGAAACACTTGGGCGACCATCTTTGAGATGCTCGGATGTCTATCCGAAGCAATGCACAACTCTTCACTATCTGAAACTATGCTGCGTAATTGTTCGAAAAAGTATTCATATGAGGCGTCACACTCTTTGTCTACAACACAAAAAGAAACAGGGAATACGTGACTCATTGCATCCTGAGCAACAGCAGACAACAACAACCCTCCATACTCGCCAGACAAATGTGTACCGTCAATGGCTAAGACTTTTCTCACGTAAGTTAATCCCCTGATCCATGCTCCATAAGAGAAAAAAATACAAGAACTTCCCTGTGCTAGAAAGCCTCAAATCTGTCTTGATTCCTGGATTCTTACTCCTAACCATATAAGTATAAGCATCAAGAATTTCAATACCTTCCTCATGTGTTCCCCGTGTCAAAGCTTTTTCAAATTGACAGCCCCTAAGACACTTCCAGTAGCTAACCTTACAACCAAAATCATTGTTAAGGGACTCCCTGACAGCTTTTGTGGTTGGACATTTTCCCATTAAATATTTACCTTTCATGAACTCACCAATTATCTGGGCAGAGGCGTGTGAATTATGACTGGAATGATGTTGGACACCGCATGTGTGCAAGTTATTATAAACACTAATGTAGAACCTATCATTACTTTTATACCTCATTGCCCTTAACCACCATTTGCATTTCACATCTAAACATCTAGCATTAAAAATCTTTGCAGTATTCTTCAATGCTTTGTAATTAAAACGATTTTTAACTGCTGAAATCTTCAATTTGATGACCAGTTCTTTCTTATTTGCGAAAGTCATACCTTTTTCAAAACCTGTGCCATCGACGAAGTGAAATATTGGCTTGCTGCTTTGTGTTGGAAACACAGGAGTATACATGGCAGGATCTTCCTCTACATATTTTTCTTCTACTTCTTCTTCTTTTTCTTCATCTACATCTACGCCTCCTCTGTCTTCTTCTTGGTGCAAGCAAACCCGAGGGAGATGCTAAACACAAACGCGGAAGAAATCAACAAAAAAAGTAAAGATAGAAGCAAGACAAATCTTGCTTCGATTCGAAAGAACAGTGAGGAACCTGTCTCAAAGCTCGATCGAAGGGAAATCAAGACGCACCTATACTATGCAACAATTCTCAAGAAAGACCCGCTTCTTGTAAATTGAATGATCAAGAAGAAGTTGTTCAAACGAATAACACCGATTGACACAAGTTCTGTAAAAGCCCACGTCGGGGTTTGGCTCCATCGGAGACTCATAATAGCACTTGCTATGTTTTTCATATAACTAAAAACTGGATGCTTACAATGAAATGGAAATGGACTATTTATAGACTATGCTAAGGATAAAGTAGTAAATAGTCACAAGTGACCAATAAAAACAAGCCACGCAGAACTGAGCTAAGTTTGTGTTCGGCAGCTTTGACTTCGGTGCATGGTTGCTTGCTCGGACTCATTGTCCTCGGACGCTCACTTGTCTTCGAGCTCAATGTCCTCGGTCACTTTACCTTCGGGCTCAAATCTGAAGATAATGCCTTCGGTTCTTGAGCCCGGCCACTTAGCTTCGGAGCAGTTGTTTTCCTTCGGCCAGGCTAAGTGAATGTGTACATCGTGCAGCAGCTTGGCTTGACTTCGGGTCATTGGTCTCCTCGGTGGATCAAACACTTGATCAGCACGTGTTCGAGCTGCATCATCCTCCCCTTCTTGAGAAGATTTCGTCCTCAAAATCGAGCCTTCTTCATCCTCCGAAGTTTGACCTACAACACAAGGAGCTAAGTCAGAAACATTAAAGGTGTTGGGCACGTTATACTCACCAGGGAGGTCGATCACGTAAGCATTGTTGTTGATCTTGGTCGGCACTTGAAATGGACAATCCCCTCGAGGAGCCAACTTCCCTTTCCTTTGGTTCGGGAAACGTTCCTTTCGGAAGTGAACCCAAACCCAATCTCCCTTCTTTAACTCTAGCTTTTTACGCCCCTTGTTTTTCTTTAAGGCGACCTTTGCATAGGCTTCCTCGAGGTTCTTCTTCATCTTCGCATGCAATTCGATCAAAGCAGCTGCTCGTTGAGTACCTTCAAAATCAAGAATAGAATCTCGAGGTAATGGGGTTAAATCAAGTGGAATCAAAGGATTAAAACCATACACACATTCAAACGGGGTCATATTGATCATTCTATGCACCGTTCGATTGTATGCAAACTCCATCATGGGCAAACGATCAGCCCAGCTTCCAACCTTGCCTTTGGTCATTGCTCGAAGCATCGATCCCAAGGTTCGGTTAACTACCTCGGTCTATCCATCAGTCTGAGGATGGTGAGACGTCGAGAATAGTAGCTTGGTGCCGAGGGCACCCCACAAACATTTCCAAAAAAGACTCAAGAATTTTGAGTCTCGATCACTCACAATAGTACGAGGTACACCATGCAATTTCAACACATTAGAAATAAACAATGTAGCTACATGCTGTGCATCATCACACTTTTTGCAAGGAATAAAGTGAGCCATTTTTGAAAAACGATCAACCACAACAAAGATGCTATCATGTCCTCCCCCCGACCTCGGTAACCCCAAGATAAAGTCCATGGATATATCAACCCAAGGTCGATTAGGCACAGGCAACGGGGTATACAAACCATGAGGGTTGGACTTCGATTTAGCTTTCTTGCAAACGAGACAAGCGTTGCAAAGCTTTTCCACATCTCGTCGTATTTTGGGCCAATGGAACTGCTCGGTCAAGATACCAAGAGTTTTGTCGACACCGAAGTGCCCTATCAGTCCACCGGAGTGAGCTTCTCGAACTAAGAGCTCTCTCCACGATGACACTGGCACACAAACCCTCCCATTTTTGAAGAGGTAGCCATCGTGCTACTGATATTTCTCAACCCTTCGGCCACTCAAGATTGCGTCACGAACGCATTTCAGCTTGGGATCGTCTTCGTACATCGACTTGATGCTTTCGAATCCCATGAGCCTGGAGGCGAGAGTGGTCGCTAAGGAAAATTTCCTTGATAGCGCATCGGCCACAACATTGTCTTTACCCTTTTTGTAATGAATTACATAGGAAAAGCTCTCAATGAATTCAACCCACTTGGCATGTCTTCGGTTCAATTTCTCCTGTCCTCGGAGATGCTTCAAGGACTCATGATCACTTTTGATCACAAACTCTCGAGTCCACAAATAATGCTGCCAATGGGCGAGTGCTCGAACGAGGGCATACAACTCCTTGTCATACGTAGAGTAGTTCAAGGTTGCACCCTTAAGCTTTTCGCTAAAGTAAGCGATTGGCTTCGATTCTTGCATCAGCACTCCTCTGATCCCAACTCCAGATGCATCGCACTCGACTTCGAATGCTTTTCCGAAGTCAGGGAGTTGCAACAACGGGGCAGAGCAAAGCCTCCGTTTCAACTCTTGGAAAGCCCTTTCTTGGGACTCTCCCCACACAAATGGATGATCTTTCTTAACCAGCTCGGTTAAAGGAGCTGCCACGGTGCTAAAGTCACGAACAAATCTTCGGTAAAAGCTAGCTAAGCCATGGAAGCTACGAACTTATGATACCGAGGTCGGAGTTGGCCAATCTTTGATGGCTTCGACTTTTGACTCGTCGACTTCGACACCATTAGCACTGACAACGAATCCTAGAAAGACCACTCGCTCGACACCGAAGGCACACTTCTTGAAGTTAGCATATAACTTCTCTTCTCGAAGCTTATCAAGCACTAGCCTTAGGTGTTCGACATGTTCATCCATGGTTCGGCTATAAACAAGGATGTCATCAAAATAAACGACAACGAACTTGTTTATGAACGGTTTGAGCACATGGTTCATCAATCGCATGAATGTGCTCGGGGCATTGGATAAGCCCCAAATGGCATTACCAACCATTGATAGAGACCGAATTTGGTCTTGAATGCGGTTTTCCACTCGTCTCCGGGTTTCATTCGGATCTGATGGTAACCGGACCTGAGGTCAATCTTCGTAAAGCATGAAGAACCACTTAATTCATCTAGCATGTCATCTAGTCGAGGAATAGGATGGCGATACTTTACCGTTATTTTGTTGACTGCTCGACAGTCAATGCACATTCGCCATGTTCCATCCTTCTTCGAGACAAGGATAACAGGAACGGCGCAAGAACTCAAGCTCTCTCGAACGAGGCCCTTGTTCAGCAACTCATCAACCTGCCGTTGGAGCTCTTTGGTGTCTTCGGGATTACACCGGTATGCAGGTTTGTTGGGGATTTGAGACCCCGGTACGAAGTCAATTTGGTGCTCGATTCCTCTCAACGGAGGTAATCCACCTGGCATTTCCTCGGGAAACATGTCTCCGAAGTCCTGCAAAACACTTTGTACAGCACTAGGCAAAGGGTTATTGTTAGAAAAATCATCATTAGAGTTTAGAAAAATACCCTTGTGCACGAGGCAAATCATCATCTGACCGTTGTCGTTGCCTCGAAGAAACTCACCCGGTTGCATGATTGCACAGATTCCTTTCACTTCGGGCGGGGAGTTTGTCTCTTCGGCCCCCAATTTTGCTCCCATCGGAAGCTTAGCTTTGGCCGCTTCTTTCAATTCTTTCATCCATTTATAGTCCCCGGTGACTTGCTTTGGAGACAAGGGTTTGAGTATGAAACTCTTCCCTTCGAGCTTGACAGTGTATGTGTTGGATCTTCCACTGTGAACAACTGACCGGTCATACTGCCACGGTCTTCCTAATAGCAAATGACAAGCTTGCATCGGCACCACATCGAATATCATTTCATCTTGATACTCGCCAATTCTAAACTTGATCCACACTTGTTTGACAACCCTCAACTCTCCACACTCATTCAGCCATTGTAATTTGTAAGGGTGGGGATGCTTCATCGTAGATAGTCCCATTTGTGAGACCAAGGTTTGGCTCACCACATTTGCACAACTACCAGAGTCAATGATCATCGAACACACCTTTCCCCTCACTCGACATCGGGCATGGAAGAGATTTTCTCTTTGGTTGTCCTCTTCTTCAAGAGTCATGCAGCTCAAATTCCTTCGAACCACAAGAAACATTTCCGGATGATCAGCTTCGGCAGCCTCATGATCATCATCACCTTCAGTTCGATCAGCCTCCTCGATAAATTCCTCCTCGGTGTCACTCGCTTGCTCATGGACGGTTCCATCTTCGAGCAGAAGCATAACTTTGCGAGTTGGACACTCTTTTGCCATGTGACCATAACCCTTGCATTTATGACACTGAATATTTAAAGCACTAGGAGAGTTTAGTTGAACCTTACCTCCCACTTCTCTTGGTTGGTTACCGGTCACACCCCTTTCGAAGGGTCTCTTCGAATCTCGAACAGTGTTGGCACTTGTTTGGTTTGGACTCTTCCATTCTTTACCTTGGTTCAAGGGAGTAGAAGTAGTGACTCTTCGATACCGGTTTGCCTTATCGTCCTTCACCAATTTTTCGGCTTCGGTGGCAGCATCGAACAGATCTTCCAACGTGTGGTACACGTGTAGCCTCAATTGAGATGACACATCCCTAGCCAACCCATTTTTGAATCGGATGATGGCTTGCTCTTCGTCTTCAACCAGATCAAGATTCAATCGAACCTTTTCGAACTCATCATGATACTCTTGAACTGACTTGGACCCTTGCTTTAGCTCATATAGCTTTTGCATTTGAGTTTGCCGGTACTTGGCACTCAAATACTTAGCATCCATTGCTCTCTTCAACTGTGGCCAAGTAGTGACTTCGGGATAGGCATTCCTTCGTCTATTCCTTTTATCAGCTTCCCACCAAGTAGATGCATACTCTTCGAACGAAGCAATGGCATGGGCAGCTTTTCTCTCATCAGTCATCTCATTGGTTTCAAAGATGCGCTCCATTTTAAGCTTCCATTCAAGGTATTCATCCGGATCGCTAGTTCCTTTGAAGGGTGGAATAGTGATCTTGACACTGCTCAAATTTGAGTCTCGAACACCACGAACCTGTTCGGGATACTCATCATTTCGATCATCAGCCTCACGCTCAATATGCCTTTCAACATTTGCGCATCGGCCTCGGCCCCGGAAATTTCCACGACCTCGTTGAGCTTGCCTTCGTTGAGCGAATGGCGGGTCATGCTTATATTCGTCCTCGTGAAATTCCTCTTCATCAACCTCTTCGGCTACAGCTCCAAGGTCTCTTCGGGCCTTTGGAAGTGGTAACCTCTCTCCTCGGGGAATGCCCAAGTTTTGATATCCAGCTTGGGGATTGCCCAAGTTTTGTTGCACTTGGGGATTACCCAAGTTTAGTTCTCTTCGGATTGCTTCACTTGTCAACTGATGTTGTCAAACAAGCTCAGCATACAGCTCAGGTTTCATCGGAGTGGAGCTACTTGTTCCAGCGCCGGACCCATGCATGGCCACGGACGCGCTCCCTTGTTCGAGTTGAGCTACTCGAACACTCACTCCTCTTACTCCGGCACTGACGCCTTGTATCGCAGCCATGAGATCGGCTAACGATACTTCGGGCTTCTCAATGCCTTTGCTATCGCCTCCATTCCCAGCCATGGTACCTGCACAAATCAAAGACCAAACAAATGTTAAGGTTAGAGATCACCTCTCACACTCCCTCACCTTTGATGGGTGGCACTCGGGTCCACTCAATATATGGGTTTGGTTTTGGTCACTCAAGAACTTGTAGCCAATGGCTTCCTCGGTTGATCAACTTCTCTCAATTCCTTCGAATTCGACAAGTTGCAATGTCTTACTTCGGGAAGAGTGAGTTGATTTGACTCGATTGGAACGGACAGCTATTTACTCTTGCGCTTGGGAAGTCAAAGAAATTTCTACGAAGTTGGACTTCGGTCACCCACGCACGAGTTCCTATAAGCTCAAATGAGTTAGTACGACCTCGAGTAGGATGAGTTACTCAAAAGATCCACTAACTAGAATGTTCGAATAGAAGAAAAGTGAAAACCTAGGAGAATCTACCCTTTGATTCCCTTTCGGAATCCCTTTCGAACACTCCAACTCCTGTCCTTACAAGAGTGGTCCCTCCTTGGTACGGATAGGGTTTTACCTTATCCACTTTCCCTTTCTCAGCCGACAACCTTTCACCTGGGGTTTTGATGTTCACACTTTACCCCTTTCTTCTTCAATGGAACAGTGAAGATTTGCTCCGGCGTACGGACAATTTAGCTTCGATTCACTGACCACGAATAACAACAGAATCTGGGTATCTTTTCAACTCCGGTTTCAAACAACAACGGAGGAAATAAAACAAAGTTCTTGAGCTAAGATTTCAGCTCCTTCGTTTCGTACACTGTTACAACTTGTAACAATTTTCCGGTGTACGGACAACAATTCAAAACACAGAACTTCGAATTTAAAGCACAAAACAAACCCAAATCACTCAAGAACCACCAATCTTCATCGGTTTCATCCAAACACGACGGGGTTCGAGTTCCAGTCACCAACAAACTTCCAAAACAGTCCAAATTTCACCAAGAAACCCTAGCCACGAAAATGGTACGTCGGGCACTTGTTGGAATCAGAAATCGATGGTGAACAAGAATCAATGGTTGTTTAATCCAAACAACCAACAATCAATCCAAATTTTGAATTTTCTTTTTCTATATCTCTCTCTTTTTTTTTTTTTTTGAATTTTGTTTTTCTACTTTTTTTTTTTGTAAACACTCAGCAACAACAATCAAACACACGGAAGAAAGCTGAAACTGAAGACAAAAGCACGATTTAGGTGAACAGGATTTGAGGTTGTAAGAACAAACTCAAACCTTCCTCTGATACCAAGATGGTGCAAGCAAACCCGAGGGAGATGCTAAACACAAACGCGGAAGAAATCAACAAGAAAAGTAAAGATAGAAGCAAGACAAATCTTGCTTCGATTCGAAAGAACAGTGAGGAACCTGTCTCAAAGCTCGATCGAAGGGAAATCAAGACGCACCTATACTATGCAACAATCCTCAAGAAAGACCCGCTTCTTGCAAATTGAATGATCAAGAAGAAGTTGTTCAAACGAATAACACCGATTGACACAAGTTCTTTAAAAGCCCACGTCGGGGTTTGGCTCCATCGGAGACTCACAATAGCACTTGCTATGTTTTTCATATAACTAAAAACTGGATGCTTACAATGAAATGGAAATGGACTATTTATAGACTATGCTAAGGATAAAGTAGTAAATAGTCACAAGTGACCAATAAAAATAAGCCACGCAGGACTGAGCTAAGTTCATGTTCGGCAGCCTTGACTTCGGTGCGTGGTTGCTTGCTCGAACTCATTGTCCTCGGACGCTCACTTGTCTTCGAGCTCAATGTCCTCGGTCACTTTGCCTTAGGGCTCAAATCTGAAGATAATGCCTTCGGTTCTTGAGCCCGGCCACTCAGCTTCGGAGCAGTTGTTTTCCTTCGGCCAGGCTAAGTGAATGTGCACATCGTGCAGCAGCTTGGCTTGACTTCGGGTCATTGGTCTCCTCGGTGGATCGAACACTTGATCAGCACGTGTTCGGGCTGCATCACTTCTACCCCTCCTCTTTTGTCTTCTTCTACTTCTTCATGTAAGTCATCCAATCGCTGACTAAAATCATGCCCTCCACTATTTGGCATTTATTGGTCATTAGAACCAACACATTCCTCCGTCGTAGAAACCACAATTACCCTTAGAGTGGGCCTAGCACCAGTACGATCAACATCATCCATATAAAGGCGTACATCATCATCATTTCTTATTGTAACAGGATGAGTCTTTTGATTTGTGGCAACACTCAATATGTAAGTAATGCAAATGTCCCTTGGATTGTCTCTTATCTCCCAACTTTCGATGATTTTGTTAAGTAGAACATCTTACGTAACATCTTAGGCACAAGAATGGGTCTTGACTCTTTAACCTTCGGAACCCAAGCATAACATTTAGAACGCTCCACCCATTCACCTTGATAATTAACTCCTAATATAACCTCACCCATCGATGGTCACCTGCAATAAATTGGAATGACCAACTATTAGTATTACTAATATTTATACAGTATGTTCCAAACCTCAATGTTGCTCGTTTGGAACATCGTATACTAACGTTCTGAACATCACGTTACAGTTTTTCATTGCTTAATGCAAGATGTTCCAAACCTCAATGTTGCTCATTTGGAACATCGTATTCTGACGTTCTGAACATCACCTTACAGTTTTTCATTGCTTAATGCAAGATGTTCCAAACTGCTAACAGAACGCTCAAACATCCTAGTAGGATGTTCCGAACATTATCTGTGAAAATTCCAATAAATACATACGCCGTGTAAAATGCCAGCGATATGTTTGGAATTACAGTTACGACCATAGGAACGTCAAAATGATGTTTGGAATTTCAGGCAGATTGTTCAGAGGAACTAAATCAGTAACAACCTCGAATCAACAAAAATAGCTAAAACATGTTCTAAAGTAGTACACTTACCGGAGATGACTGGATTGATACGATTAAAATTAAAGGAACAAGATTTTTCCTTTAATGGATAAGAAACGACCAGATTTAATGAAATGTCGTATAACCCAAATGTGGGTGGTCTCAACTTGTATTGCCTAAAACTGGAAAGGATATTCAGTAAATAAGCTCAGCAGCTATGGTGGAATTTTGATTATTTCAATTTAGGAAAAGAAACTCAGCAGCTATGGTGGAATTTTGAGTGGGAATGGAATGGGGGAAAAATGGAGGGAAAATGTGGGAGAGGAGAGAGGGAAGCAGCCGGTTCATCTAGGTATAATGGCCAAATTTGGCAAAAAACTAGCTTTTATACATGGACTATTGTGTAAAATACAAAACTTTGGGGTGAGAATGTTAGATGGTTAATGCCACTAATTAAATGAGGACCCTAGATTTCATGTTTAAAACTTGAGCCTTTTTCCATTCAAAAATAACTTGGGGAGTCCTGCCATGCTACTCTCCCTAGTAATTCCACTCTCTCTCTCTCTCTCTCTCTCACACACACACACACACACACACACACACACACACACACACACATATATATATATATATATATATTTGCTAACCTACTCATGTAGTAGGTTAGCATTGTACCCACTTTTTGTTTGACTAAAAATATCCCCACTACTTTTTTGTTACTTAAATAAATAAAGGTCTTTAAGTAATTAATCAAAATTTGTTCTCCAGCTTTCCATCTTCTTTCTCCTTTTCCAGATTCTCTTTAAGTAGAACAAATTTTACTCACTTTTTACTATCTCCATTGTTGATTCCTTTTCTTTAACAACAAATTTCATTAATGCTAAACCAAAAAATAAACCCACTTGCAACGGGTATTAACAATCAATTTATTTTAAGAACAAGTTGACACTGTACAAATTGATGGCACCTATCACTTATACAATCAGCAATAGCAATTGATCCAAAAAAAAAAAGAAAAAAAACAATTGCAATAGCTACCCAGTAAAAAAAATTGTTCGACTTTTCTTGAATAATGACTGTTGCACCTGGTGCACCTACGTAAGACACTGGAGGGAGGGGAGGGAGGGGGTGAATAGTGTCCTTACCCGATTTTCAAATTCCTAAAACTTGCTTTTACTTTGTTCGCCTAACTTACAAAGAACCAGGTTCCTTGCAAGTTTCACCTATCTCTGAAACTAAACAGAGTGAGGAAACGTAAAGAAAACAGGGATTTTTATGTGGAAAAATCCTTGATCAAGGGATCAAAAACCACGACCCAACACTCTTGGGATTTAAACTTTTCGCTCAAGGAAACTGAACAAGTTTTAGATTACAACGCAATGCAATCAAGGAACTAGCCTCACTCTGACTAATACCTAGAACCTTCCAAGCCTCACTATGACTTGTAAGATTGAACTATCTCTCTAAAACGTAATCTTAAAATAATGATTCTAAATAAATTGAATGATTACAACTCGATAGCCTATAACAGAAAATTAAGACAAACTGACTAGACCTTATGAAACTCGAACTCCTCCCGGTTTTGCTGCCTTGCTTCTGCTCTTGCACACAGAACTCTCATGATCAATTTGCTCTTTATTTGCTCTGTTGAGATTTCTTGAGTGCGTAAAATAACCAGGTCAAAACGGCTTGTATTTATAGAGTTCATGGAAGGCATTTTCCATATTTAACTTGGAACTCCTTTTTCCGTTTGGAATCCGTTTCTAATAAGGTTTACCCATATTGCCTTATATGAAACCTAAGTTGTTTTGTCTAAGTCTTCAATCTTTCTTCTCCTAGGAAACAACTTCTCCTTCGGCACCGCCTTGAAAGCTTTTCCTTCTTCTTCTTGGATTGAGACATCAACTCCAGTTGTTCCCTTTTTCCTACTTTGACTCGAACTCGAATATCATCTTGAACAGCTAGGTCATCTACTTCAACTGTGAACCTTTTCCCAGTCCACATAGAACCAGGTCCTTTGTCATCTTCAAAATCATCCTTCAACAAATTCCCCCTTTTTGATGATGACAAACAATGTTGTGTCACCGAGGGTTATTAGCACAAGAACTTGTGAATACCATCAAATACTAAACAAGAACCAAGGTAACAACCAGTTAGGCAAAAATTAGGTCGCAAACATAAACTGATCTAAACAACAACTAACTCCTCCCTTTTGACATCATCGAAAAGTTTCTCAGTTGTATAAACCTGCTCAACTTAGTTTAAGTCTACTTGACTCTAGTGCCATAGGCAGCTAGCCAACCTTTTTAAGTCAGGAACATATTTTAGATACTAAATACCAGCAAATATAGCAAAGAATAGTTAAACATTTAAAAAGTGCCAAACCGGCTTAAACATCCAAGTAAATCATCCAAAATATTACAAACCAAAGGTAATAATTATCTTAAAATAGGCCAGAATAAGACGAGCGATAGAGCAAAAAGAAGGGACCGATTCATAATTTAAGGGGCATCAGGAATATTGAAGTGAGCAAGAAACTTGACAAGGCGAGCAGAGTTCTCTTGTCTCTCCTGTTCTAGCTCAGCATCAAGCCTAGTATTCTCAGCATTCAAGCAGACGAGTTCATCTGACTTCCTCTCAAGCTGCCTCCTGTAAAAATTCCACCCTTCTATCTATACGAGCACCTTGTCTCTCCTCAGCCTCTTCCTCTTTATGCACTGGTTCATCAACAAGTTCACCGTCTAACACATAGTCATAGGATTTCAAGATGTTCCTCCTAAATACATCATTGTGATCAGGTTCAGTCCACTTAACTTGAGGCACTCCAAAGAACTCAAATACTTTGCCCAAAAGAAACCTATAGACCAAGGCATGCTTACCCAACCCTATATCAACCACTCTAGCCATGTGCTTAATCATTAACTCAGGCAGATTAATACAAACCTCTCTATCTAGCAGGTCCATATAGGTCATGTCAAGGAAATTTGCCTCACTGCGCCTTTCTGACCTCTACAGTAGGTTCTTTAGCACGAACTCAAAAAGCAACTGATAGAAGGGTTCCATGGCCTTCTTTTTCACCTACGTGGCCCTTCCAAGTCTAGGTTTCCCTGCAAATTTTCTTGTAACTTCCAAAGCAGATACTCCATCACCTCTTGTAGGCCATGAGTTTCTCAAATACTCATTGTAGCCTTGGGATGGAACACCCAATATCGAACCCAATTCATCACAATTAAACTAGATTACTAACCCTTTCACAATGGTAGTGACAATCCCCTCATTGACAATACAATTCGTGTAAAATTCTTGAACCTTCTGGCGTTACAATCTTCGTGCATTATCACTAAACAGGTTCAACAACCCCTGAGCACTTACCTTGTCACCAAGCTGAACTATTCCTTCCAGCTCTAGATCAGTGAGAATTTTATCCTTCACCAGGGGTAACCTTCGAAAGTGTTCAATTTTTTTCTGTTTTTCTTCCTTTTCGTTTTCAGCTACCAATTTCAACCTTGTTTTTCCATGCACCTCTGGCTCACCAACAACCCTGCTCTGTTGTCCCTTGATAGAACCTCTAGTAGCAGGTCTTCTTCCCACAGAACCAACTTTCTTATTAAACTCCCAACCCTCATCATCACCATGTCCAGAACTACCAATTTTAGAGCTACCCACATGCTCTCCTCCCTTCATAAGTCTTCTCCTTTTACAGACTTTACCAGAATATTGTCTTCTGATTTTTCCTCAATTCTTCTCTTAGAATTACACTCAGCCAATACCTCAGTTTCAGTAGAGCTCTCAACTTCATGAAGAGTATGATCTGCTCCCTCATCCTCAGGCAACACTGTGATTAGAGGCTCAGTGTAACCTACTTCCTCTTCCTTATCTTCCTCATAGTCATCAATCTCCTCCAAATCTGCATCATTACCATCCTTAGAACTAGAGAGTGAACGAGATTCTTTCTCAGGTTCCTTGAAAGATTCAGCAGTTTCTCCTTCTATTCCTACAGTCATATTGGCTAGATGAACTCCCGAGGGAACAGGTTCCCCAGCAGGTTCCTCAATCGCCTTCTCCACTACAATCTCTACTGTATGATCAGATTTTTCTTTATCATCACTCATTACTACCTCCTTTTCCTTTTCAAAATACTCAACGACAGTATTCCCTCCTAGATCTCCTACAAGCTTAGAATTCATAACACTAGCTACGGGAACAGTAACGATAGAGAAGCTAGGGTTTACATTTTCAGTTTCTTGGACTTTTTCTTGATTCTCCTCAACCCTTTGTTCTACCATTGCAGTTGACATTGTTTCCCCCTTTTCAGGCCAGCGGGCTTTAATGAATTTGAAATTTAAAATTACCCAATAAATAGGTGTCACATATGTTAAATTGGTAACTAATTGGCCACGTAAGACAAATTTTGTAATCAGTAAGTAAAATTGGATGCCTACCTGAACGTTCATGCACCGGGTTCTGAAACATTTATCTTCTACTCAAAATTTATTTGCCAGCATCTAAGTCATGAAAACAGGTTCCAAACAGGTTAGCACGCAAAACAATTACGTTTTAAAAGTAGAGTCAACTAAACAAAGTTAAGCTAGGTTAACAAAGAAACTTCTCTAGCCAAACATTGGGAGAACCAGGTGCTACC
This sequence comes from Petunia x hybrida, assembly GCA_037355625.1. NCBI lineage: Eukaryota > Viridiplantae > Streptophyta > Magnoliopsida > Solanales > Solanaceae > Petunia > Petunia x hybrida. The sequence goes on from JBBBVM010000081.1 coordinate 5,561,590, forward strand.
TCGATCAGTGTATCTTGGTCATCCCTAACTCAAGCCTGTTCTTCTCAAATGGTACCCTATTCAAAGCTTTAGTGAAGATGTCTGCAATTTGATCCTCAGTCCTGCAAAAATTCATAGTGATTAGGCCTTTCTCAACATCGTCCCTTAAGAAATGATGCTTAATATCAATGTGCTTTGTTCTCTTGTTCTGGACCGGGTTCTTGGCTATATTAACTGCACTGGTATTGTCACAATAGATTGGAACTGGTGCACACTTAATTCCAAAGTCCTCCAACTGCTGCTTAATCCATAAAAGCTGTGAACAACATAATGCAGCTGCTACATATTTTACTTCAGCTGTAGACAATGCCACTGAATTTTGCTTCTTTGTAGCCCATGAAACAAGACAAGGACCCAGGAAGTGTGCCATCCCATATGTACTTTTCCTATCAACCAAATGACCAGCATAGTCAGCATCAGCAAAACCCATCAGATCAAAACTTCCACCTCTTGGGTACCATAAGCACAGATCTTGAGTTCCTTTCAAATATGTTAGAATCCTCTTGACTGCTGTTAAGTGTGATTGCTTTGGTTTTGACTGGAACCTAGCGCACAAACTAACACTATAAACAATACTGGACGACTTGCAGTCAAGTACAACAAAGAACCAATCATTCCTCTGTACTTTGTTTCATCAATGGAAGCACCAGGTTCATCCATATCCAATTTAATTCCAGGTGCTATAGGTGTGCTCAGGTCCTTAGCAGTTTTCATATCAAACTTCTTCAAAAGTTCCTTGATGTACTTCTGTTGATGAATCATTGTGCCTTCCTGAGTTTGCTTGATTTGTAAGCCTAAGAAGAAATTCAGCTCACCCATCATACTCATCTCAAACGCACTTCCCATCAAGTCGGCAAACTCCTTGCAAAGATTTTCATTAGTAGCTCCAAAGATTATATCATTTATATACACTTACACAATCAGCAGGTCCTTTGCTTTCTTCCTTAGAAACAAAGTGTTGTATATTTTTCCTCTTGTAAACCCGTTCTTCAGTAAGAACCTAGACAACCTTTCATACCAAGCCCAAGGAGCCTGTTTCAACCCATAAAGTGTCTTGTCAAGCTTGTAGACATAATCAGGAAACTCTGAACTTTCAAAATCAGGTGGTTGAATCACATACACCTCTTTATTTAAATAACCATTAAGGAATGCACTTTCAACATCCATCTGATACAGCTTGAATTCCATGCAAGATGCAAAAGCTATCAGCATCCTTATGGCTTCAATTCTAGCAACAGGTGCAAAGGCTTCATCATAATCTATCTCTTCTTCTTGACTGTAACCTTGAACCACCAGTCTTGCCTTGTTCCTTGTCACTATACCATGTTCATCCAGTTTGTTCCTAAATACCCATTTAGTTCCAATGATGAAACTTTTCAAAGGTTGAGGGACCAGTTGCCACACCTTACTTCTTTCAAACTGATGAACTTCCTCCTGCATAGCAATCACCCAATCTAGATCCTCAAGTGCTTCTCGTATATTCTTAGGTTCTACGGCCTATAGAAATGCATAGAATGCTCATAAGTTCTTCAGGGCTCTTCTTGTCATAGTTCCAGTATTCAGATCAGATATATGATTCTCCAATGGGTGGGAACTTTGATATTTCCATGATCTGAGTTGAATCTGCTGAGCAGTAGTACCAGAGGGACCAGCTGCATTAGCATTGTCACCAAAATGTAATCTCAAAATAATGCTTCTAAATAAGCTGAATGATTATAACTCGATAGCCTATAACAGAAAACTAAGACAAATAGACTAGACCTTATGAAACTCGAACTCCTCCAGATTCTGTTGCCTTGCTTCTGCTCTTGCACACAAAACTCTCACGATCAATTTGCTCTCTTTTTGCTCTGTTGAGATTTCTTGAGTGCGTAAAATAATCAGGTCAAAAAAACTTATATTTATAGAGTTCATGGAAGGCCTTTTTCATATTTAACTTGGAACTCCTTTTTTCGTTTGGAATCTTTTTCTAATAAGGTTTACCCATATTGTCTTATATGAAACCTAAGTTGTTTTGCCTAAGTCTTCAATCCTTCTTCTCCTAGGAAACAGCTTCTCCTTCGGCACCTCCTTGAAAGCTTTTCCTTCTTCTTCTTTGATTGAGACTTCAACTCCAGTTGTTCCCTTTTTCCTACTTTGACTCGAACTCGAATAATATCTTGAACAGCCAGGTCTTCTAATTCAACTGTGAACCTTTTTCCCATCCACATAGAACCAGGTCCTTTGTCATCTTCAAAACCATCCTTCAACATTGAGTATTAAACAATCATTTTGCTAAATAATTGAGATAAAATAGCAACACAGCTAGTTTGGTATTTATTAGGATAAATGGGTGATTCTATAGAGCAAGCTTTTAGTACAGAAACAGATCGAGAGGGGGAAGATGGAATGGGGAATTTGTGATGGGTTTGAATTTTTGTTGAAAAAGACCAAAATATCCCTCTTATTTATGAGTTAGCAATGTAGTTAATGGGTATTTATGAGTTAGATGGTGCATTCATATATTCAAAGTTGATTTTGTGAAATAACAACAATTGGAGGATCGTATTAATTTTTGCTTAAATTAAACAACCAGTATAAGATACTCCAGTTGTGTGCAGCCAAAACATTCCTGTGTACTATAAAATTGAAAAAAAAAAAATTGGAAAATACTTTCAGGAATTGAACCTTTGTTATTGAGAATCTGCAAAAACAGTGGAGTTGTTAGTTGAGGAAATGACCGTATGTCCTAAATATTCGACCTCTGCAAAAGCACCCTACTTTCGTGTCAAGTAATTTATAACTGCTCTAGGACAATAATGCCACATTAACTTCAGCTCTAACATTGCATCTTTTCCATTAACGTAATGGTGGTTGCTAAGTTTCAAAAACACTTGCCTTTTTTATATTATGTATTAATCTATTAAAAACTTGTGAGTAAAAGTTTCCTCATATACCAATATATTACGGTAACCGTCCCTTGTTAAATTAATACGTTTTAATAAGAGAAATAAATGTAAATAAAAGACAATTAATATGTTCATGTATGAGAAAGAAATTAATTGAAAGCTTTAATTATTTTCTAATGAATGAAAAGAAAAGGAAGTTATATTGAAAAAATAAAAGCAGTAATTAACCGTAGTTTGTCATAATTACTAAGGCTAGGCAGTGAAGACTCTCTATAAATTTGTTTAATGGTGAAAAAGGACAGCATAAGCATTTTTTAGATATTTATCCCAAAAAAAAAAAAAAGCACTTCTTAGATATGGGGAAAGCATCCTTAAAGTTGATTTCCACAATAACACTTCTTATTATTGCAATAAGTGTGTGCCACTTTCATTCCTATCTCCCTCTCTCTCATTTTTCCTTAAACTTTTCCACTAAAGTTTCTTATTTTTAATGTGATCCAAACTTTAATGCTTAATATATTGCATGTGTTTCACTAAAGCAACTCTTTTCATCTCGTTTGCTTTGTTTGCTTTGTCTGTAGATCTTTTATGTTTAAAAGACGTGGGAGCTAAAAAAAATTTTCATCATGCGATACACATACAGACTGCACTCCATCTCACAACTACTGTATTTCTGTTTGTAATAATGGGACATGCGAATGTATGGAAAATTACTACACCCCTCAACATCTTGGTAACTCAAAAGGGGACGACGATTCAGCATTATCTCCTGTTTGATTTTCAATCTTGCTATATGCATTTTTACTAATTGAAGGTTGACGATTTGTACTCCACATGTATGTTAGTTATAATGGATTTATAATAAATTACTAGTTGCACAAAAGTGCAACTATGTGAACAATTTTGAATATTGTGTGTATTGTGCTCTTTATTCCCTATACAGTTGTTTTATTTATGACTCGAGTTCATTTGTCTTGAAGGATTACGACGTAAAAATCAAAATTAGAGGTCATAAAATTTTTATGAAATAGATAGATCAAATAATAAACAAATGATCAGCAACTTATTAGAAAAAGTTGTGATGAAAATGTAAAATAAAATGCACTTACACGAGTTTTGTTTATATTTTCCACCTAAGTCATCCCAAATGTTTCACCTCAATTTTAAAAAATTTATAATATTCCACCAGAAGAAAATATTTGTTAAAATTATACAAGGTTAGACCAAAATAATCCTCTATTGAGTTTTTCATCCATACGTAATGAAGGTTTCTTTTGGGTGTGTTTGATATCAACGAAAATGTTTTTCAATTTTTATGTGTTTAGTCAGTTTAAAAAGTTTTTCGATAAATATTTGTTGAAGTATGAGTTTTGAAGATGGCAAAGGACAAAGGACCTGGTGCTAAGTGGACTACGAAAAGGTTCACAGTTGAGTTGAGAAGAGTGAGGTGTTCAACAGGATAATCTAGTTAGAGTTGAAGAAAGAGAAAAAGAACAGCTCGAGTCAAAGTTCCAATCCTACCGGGAAAAGAAGAAGCGAGTGACGGTGCTGATATAGACGCGGTTCCTAAGCAGAAAAGGATTGGGAACTAAGGCAAATTAACTTAGGTTTTAAATAAGGCAATATAGGTAAACCTTGTTTGAAATGGATTCCAAAGTAAAAAAGGAGTTCTAAACTTAGTTGGATCCGGCTAAGTCAAACTCCTATATATACAAGTTAATTTGGCCAGAATTACTAACACACTCAAGACATCTCAACAGAACAAATAAAGAACAATCAGATCGTGAGAGGCATTGTGTGCAAGAACAAAGGCTGAGCAGCAGAACCTTACGAAGGAGCATTTTCATAGTTAAGTCTGTTGTTTTAGTTTTTGTTATAGGCTATCGAGTTGTAATCTATCAGCTTGTTTGGAAGCATATAGTAGAGGTTACTCTTTTGGTGAAGTAGAGTCAACTTTACAAGCTAACGTGTGGCTTGGAAGGTTCTAGATACTAGGGAGGTCTAGTTCCTTGATTACATTACGTTGTAGTCTAAAACTTGGTCGGAGTTTCCTTTAGTGGAAGAGTTGAAATCCCAAGAGTTTGGGTCGTGGTTTTTGATCCCTTGAGCAAGGATTTTTTCACGTAAAAATCTCTGTGTTATTTACGTTTCCGCATTGTGTTTAAGTTTCAGAGATAGGTGAAACTTGCAAGGAACCTGGTTCTTTGTAAGTTAGGCGATAAAAGTTAAAGGCAAGTTTTAGAAGTTTAAAAATCAGGTAAGGACACTATTCACCCCCCCACTAGTGTCTTACGTAGGTGCACCAAGTGCAACAAGTGGTATCAGAGCAGATTCTCTCGAATAAAGATTAACATCTTGAGAAGGATCTGAACAATGAGTGCACCACTGAATCATAACCGAAGGACAATCTGTCAACATGCCTCCTCAGTTCAATGGCCAGTACTATGGGTGGTGGAAAGGCAGGATGGAAGATTTCATTCAAGCTGAAGACTTTCAGCTATGGATCATTACCAAGGATGGACCTCTCATTCCAAGCAAAACTGTTGGACAGCCACCTAATCAGCAAAATGTTCCCAAAGAGATATCTCAATATACTGATGCTGATTTTAAGATGGTTGAGAAGAATGCGAAAGCTAAGAGGCTCATCATATGTGGACTTGGCCCTGATGAATACAATAGAGTTTCTTCATACAAGACTGCCAAAGAAATTTTGGATGCTCTACAAATTGCCCATGAAGGAACCTCACGAGTAAAGAAGTCAAGGATCCAGATGCTGAAGAGAAAGTTCGAGTTATTTGCTATGGGAGAATCTGAATCTATCCAGGACATGATGACCAGGTTCACAATCATAACGAATGAGATGAAGTCACTGGGTATGATTCTGACCAACGAAGATTTAGTGGAAAAGATCATCAGGATTCTACCTGATTCATGGGAGTCAAAGGTTACAGCTATCATTGAGTCAAAAGAATTGGATAAGATTGAGTTGGATGAACTTGTTGGTAGTCTGAAAACCCATGAACTGATGAAACAATCGAGAATCAAGGTGGAACCTAAGAAAGAGAGAACCTAGCTCTTGAGGTGACTGGAGGTTCTATGTATGAAGTTTCTGAACATGAGATGGCTTTGGTCAATGCTGTAAGAAAGTCCATAAGTCTTGAGAAAAGAAGAACCAGAGCTACTCCTGCTAAGAACAATATAGTTGATAATCCGGACTACTCAGTATGTTTCAAGTGTAACAAGAAGGATCATGCCATAAAGGACTGCCCGTTAAAGGATATTGAGTGGAAAAAAGTCTGGGGCTACAAAGGAGAATGAACCTAAGAAGACCAAACGTCCACCCAACATCAGAGCACTAAGGAGAAAGAAGAAAGAGGCTTTCTATGCAACATGGGGACCTTCTGAAAGCGAAAGTGATGAGGAAGAAGAAGAACAAGAAGATGACTCTCAAATGGCACTGATGGCTGATGATGAACCTCCAACTGAAGATCCACCTGAGGTAAGCCTCGATGAACTGAAAACTAGACTTCATACTTGCTCTCCTAGAGAATTAAATTTGCTTGCTCTGACTTTGATTGAAGGCATTGAAAATTTAAGGACTGAGAAGGAACTAGTACTCTCTGAGAAGGACCAACTAATTTCGGTTGTGTCTGATTTTTCAATGAAAAATAAGAGCTTGGAAAAAGCTAAAACTGATTTAAAAAGGATTTAACTGCTTGTGAAGCTCAAGTTTTGGAACTAAAACAGAAAGTCTCAGCCCTTGAATTTGAAAGTCATTAATTAAAGGAACGGGTGCTTAGTGAGCAAAAGAAAGTCTCCGAACTCGAACTTGAAAATCAAAAACTGAAAGAAGTATCTGGTAAGCAAGGAGTTAGTGAAGCTCAAATCAACCTCGAAGCTGAGCTTAAAAAGAAAAATCAGGTTCTACATCAGGAAACTAAGAAGAACCAGGTTCTTCAGGAAAAGGTTGAAAAAGCTAACTCTGAACTCACCAGACTCACTAAATGGAACAAGTCTTCTGAAGCTTTGAATTGGTTGCATGAAAATCATAATAGAGGTAAAACTGGACTAGGACATAGGAAACATTTACCTGCATGGAACCCTAATAGTAAATATGTAGGACTCCCTTGCAACAAACTCTGCTTCCTATGTGGTAATGTTCTTTGTCAAATACTAACTGATTTGAATCCATAAATGAATGCAGTGTTGCAAAAGGAGCAGTGCAAAAGAATAAAAAATCAGTTTTACCTTATGGGCTAGAAAAGATTGGATTCATCCATTATATAACAAAAGGGACCCAAGCTTGTCTGAGTTCCTATTACTAACCCTTGATTTTCTTTTGCAGGCTTGGAGTGAGATGGAACAACCCAAGCTGGATTCCTGATAGTGGGTGTTCCAGGCACATGACAGGAGATAGAAGAAACTTCCTCTCACTCGCAGCATTTCAAGGGGGTAGTGTGGTTTTTGGAGGAGGCAAGAGCGGTGAAATTGTTGATATTGGAAAAGTTGGGAGATCCCTCAATCATGTTATTGACAATGTACTCTGTGTGGATGGATTGAGGCACAATCTTCTAAGCATCTCTCAACTATGTGATAGAGGAAATCTAGTGAGTTTCACATCTGCAGGTTGCACTGTAAAGAACTTACAGACTGGTGAAGTGATAATGGAAGGGATACGAGCGAATAATATGTACAAGGCTACATTAGATTCTCTTCCTGAGAATAATTTGACTTGTCTGAATGTGCTGGAGAATGATAGTCAGTTGTGGCACAAGAGATTAGGACACACAAGCTTGACTCAGTTGAATAAGTTGGTGTCAAAGGACCTGGTACGTGGAATGTCAAGCAAGAGGTTCAATGACATCAAGATTTGTGATGCGTGTGTGAGGGGGAAACATGTAAGATCTTCATTCAAGTCAAAGAAAGTGGTTAGTACGTCAAAACCACTTGAGCTGGTTCGCATGGACTTGTGTGGACCAATGAGGGTAAGGAGCAGAGGAGGTAAGAGGTTCGTAATGGTAATAGTTGACGACTTCTCCAGATACACATGGACCCTGTTCCTCAGATCTAAGGATGAAGCATATGATATGTTCAAGGATTGGGTCAGAGTTAATCAAAAGAAACTGGGGCTTCAACTGGTAAGTATCAGGTTTGACCATGGAACGGAGTTTGAGAATGCTAAGTTCGCAGAATATTGCAATAAACATGGTGTGGATCACAACTTCTCTACACCAAGGACCCCTCAGCAGAATGGTGTAGTTGAAAGGAAGAACAGGTCCTTAGAGGACATGGCTAGAACTATGTTGTTGTCAAGTGGTCTATCTAAGAGTTTTTGGGCTGAAGCAGTCAACACCGCTTGTTACTTACTGAATCGTTGTTCTATCCGTCTTTTATTAGAGAAAACTCCCTATGAGCTGATTAGAGGAAGGAAACCTAATATTGCACATCTCAGAGCTTTTGGATGCAAGTGTTTCGTGCATAACAATGGGAAAGAACCTCTAGGGAAGTTTGACGCGAGAAGTGATGAAGCCATCTTCTTGGAATATTCTTCACAAAGTAAAGCTTATAAAGTGTTCAACAAGAGGACCTTGACTGTAGAAGAAAGTGTGGATATGGTATTTGATGAATCTGAAGCTGTCTCAAACAGACAAGAAGATGATGATCAGGAGATTGATCTGGCAAGAGATGAACCTGCTGAAGACCTTGAGAATTTGAATGGGGTTAAAAATAATCATGATGATAAAGATCAAACTCAGGGGGAACTAGAAGGCAATCAGACAAAGGGAACTGAAGAGCAAGATGAAGAGGACTTACATGACTCAGCTCCTCCTGGAAACACTACTCAGCAGATTCAATCTAAACCTTGGAGATGTCAAAGTTATCATCCACTGGAGAACCTCATATCATATTTAAATACTGGAATTTTTACAAGGAGAGCTTTAAAGAACTTTTGTGCATTCTTTGCATTTCTGTCATCTATAGAACCTAAGAATGTACGAGAAGCACTTGAGGATCCAGATTGGATGATTGCTATGCAAGAAGAGCTTCATCAGTTTGAACGAAGCAGGTATGGCACCTGGTCCCTCGACTAGCGGACAGGTCCATCATTGACACTAAATGGGTCTTTAGAAACAATTTGGATGAACATAGCATAGTAACAAGGAATAAGGCAAGACTGGTGGTTCAAGGTTACAGTCAAGAAGAAGGAATTTATTATGATGAAACCTTTGCACATGTTGCAAGAATGGAAGCCATTAGAATGCTAATTGCCTTTGCAGCTTACATGGAGTTTAAGTTGTACCAGATGGACGTGTAGAGTGCATTCCTTAATGGTTATCTGAATAAAGAGGTGTACGTGGTTCAACCACCTGGCTTTGAAAGTACAGAGTTTCCTGATCATGTCTACAAACTTGACAAGGCATTGTATGGGTTGAAACAGGCTCCTAGGGCTTGGTATGAAAGGTTGTCTGGGTTCTTATTGAAGAATGGTTTTACAAGAGGAAAAATAGACAATACGTTGTTTCTAAGGAAGAAAGCCACGGACCAGCTAATTTTTCAAGTGTATGTAGACGACATTATTTTTGGAGCTACTAATGAAAACCTTTGCAAGGAGTTTACCGACCTGGTGGGAAGTGAATTTGAGATGAGTATGATGGGTGAGCTGAATTTCTTCTTAGGCTTACAAATCAAGCAAACTCAGGAAGGCATAATGATCCATCAACAGAAATATATCAAAGAGCTCTTAAGGAAGTATGATATGAAGTCTGCTAAGGACATGAACACACCCATTGCTCCAGGAACGAAGATAGATCTGGATCAAACGGGTGCTTCATTAAGTACAGAGGGATGATTGGTTTATTTACTGTATTTAACTGCAAGTCGTCCAGACATTGTTTATAGTGTGGGGTTGTGTGCAAGGTTCCAGTCTAAATCAAAGGAGTCACACTTAACTGCAGTCAAGAGAATCTTGAGATATTTGAAACGAACTCAGGATCTTGGATTATGGTACCTAAAAGGTGGAAGTTTTGATCTAATTGGTTATGCGGATGCTGACTATGCTGGTCACTTGGTTGATAGGAAAAGTACATCTGGGATGGCACACTTCCTAGGTCCTTGTTTAGTTTTATGGGCTACAAAGAAGCAAAATTCAATGGCATTATATACAGCTGAAGCTGAATATGTAGCAGCCGCTTTCTGTTGTTCACAGCTATTACGGATCAAGCAGCAGCTGGAGGACTTTGGAATCAATTGTGGACCAGTTCCAATCTTTATGACAATACCAGTGCAGTCAATATAGCCAAGAACCCGGTCCAGCATAAGAGAACAAAGCACATTGATATTAGGCATCACTTCTTAAGGGACAATGTTGAAAAAGGCCTAATTGCGATGAATTTTTGCAGGACTGAGGATCAAATTGCGGATATCTTCACTAAGGCATTTAACAGGGTACAATTCGAAATGAACAGGCTTGAGTTAGGGATGACCATGATACACTGAACGTGCCAGCACCTGGTTCTCCCAATGATTGGCTAGTGAAGTTTCCTTGTTTTACCTAGCCTAACTTTGTTTAGTTGATTCTATTAATGAAACTTAATTGTTTTGCTTGCTGACCTGTTTGGAACCTGTTTTCAAGACTTAGATGCTAACAAAATTAAATGAAGGATATTATTGAAGAAACTGGTGCATGGACATTCAGGTACACATTCTATTTACTTACTAAGCATAATACTTGTCTTACGTGGCCAATCTGTTACCAATTATCCTCACTTGGCGCCGGATTAGTGGTAGATATTTAAAATTCAAATTCCTTGAACCGGCTGGCATCAGCTCCTAGACGTAATTAAGTGTTAACAGCTTTTTCACATCCCATCACCAGTTCCCCTTCCCGATACGCCTTATAACCTTCTCTATACCATTAAACTTTAGAGATACATTGTTTCTATCGGTGCTAAAAGATTGAAAAAATTCTCTCTTAATAATTTCTTTTATTCTCTCTCTCTAAGAAAATCACAACACTCTGTAACAATGTCAACTGGTTCCAAAATTGACTCAGAACCCCCCTCTCCTAAACCCAAAATTTCTAAACTAGATCAAAAGTCAAAGAAACTAGCTGCAAGTCGCTCCGTAGCGGTGGCCAAAAAGTTCGCGAAATTGAGACAGAAGAAGTTGGAGGAAGCAACTAGCAAGGGGGAAAGTGTTTCAGTAACTGGTACGGAAGAAGGGGTCGTCGAAACTGTTCAAGAAAGTCATCAAGAAACTGAAAAGGTAAACCCTAGTTCTCCTACTGGTACTGTTATAGTAGAAGCTAGTTTACCTTCTGAGCCTGTAGATTTAGGAGAACATGTAGTGGCTGAAGTTAGTGAAAATGATAGGGTGGTTGTAGAAAATCCTGAAAAAGAAAAGGTTGTGGATACAGGGGTTGGTTTAGTTGAAAAAGAAACTGAAAAGACAGTTGAGGAACCTGTTCCTGAGACAGTTCATGAGGTAGAAAAGACAATTAGTAACAAGGGAGAAGAAAAATCTGCAGAACCTACCAAGGAACCTGAGAAAGAACCTGGTTCGTTCTCTGGTTCTGTTGCAGGTGATGATGCAGATCTGAGGGAAATTGATGATTATGTGGAAGAGAATATAGAGGGTGTAGGCTTTACTGAACCTTTGAATACTGTTTTTCCTGAGGCTAATCCCACTCCTCAAGCTAGTAAAGGTTCCTCCATTGAAACTGATGTTGTGGTGGTGGAGGAACAGAGAAGATCGGGTAAAAGGCCTATAATTCAGGAACAGGAAAAGACTATGAAGAAACGAAGGTTGGTGAAGGGAGGAGAACTTGTGGGTAGTTCTAAAATTGGAAGTTCTAGAGATGCTGAGGGCATGGGAAAAAGCAGTAGGAAGACTGTGAGTCATGCTAGGAGAACTGCTACTCGAGGGTCTATCAGAGAGCAGCAGGGGAGGATTGTGGAGGAACCTGAAGTTCGTAGGAGAGGTTCAAAGACAAAGTTGGTGACTGGGGATGACAAGGAAGACAAGAAGAGGAGAGTGGCTTACTTTAGAGGTCTGCCATTAGTGAAGGGTAAAATTCTCATTGACCTAAAGCTAAAAGGGATGACTCAGCTTGGTGCTAAGCTGAATGCTCAGGGTTGGTTGCATTTGTTTAGTGACCGAACCAGACAACTGAGAGAGCAAGAGGTTCGAGAGTTTTACTCAAATTGCACAGTAAGTGAGGGAATTGTGACAACCATAGTGAAGGGGCTGGTAATCCGTTTGATTGTGTAGAGCTTGGTGAGATTTTGGGTGTTTCTTTTCAGGGCTACAGTGAATACATGAGAAACTAGTGGTCGGCTAGAGGAGATGGTGTGTCTGCTTGGAGGTGACCCAAAAGTTTGCAGGGAGACCTAGGCTAGCAAGGGCAACGCAAGTAAAGAAGAAGGCAATGCACCCCTTCTACCAGTTGCTGTTTGAATTTGTGCTTAAGAACCTGTTGCAGAGGTCAGAAAGACGTAGTGAGGCCAATTTTTTGGATCTGACCTATATGGACCTTCTAGATCGCGAGGTTTGTATCAATCTGCCTGAATTAATGATCAAGCACATTGGTAGGGTAGCTGATATGGGATTAGGAAAACATGCCTTAGTCTATGGGTTTCTGCTGAGAAAAGTATTTGATTTCTTTTGGGTACCTATTGGAAAGTGGACTGAGCCGAATCACAATGATGTGTTTGGGAGGAACATTTTGAAGTCCTGTGACTATGTGTTGGATGGTGAACCTGCAGATGAACCAGAGCATACGGAGGAGGAAGCTGAGGAAAGGAGAAACACTAGAATGGATAGAAGGATTGAGGGGTTCAGGAGGCAGCTGGAGAGGCAAAATGATGAGCTGGCCTGGATGAATGCTAAAAACACTAGGCTGGATGCGGAGCTAGAGCGTGAACGTGAAGGAAACTTGCGTCGCCTTGCATTGTTCCTTGCTCACTTTAACATCTCTGATATTCCCCAATTCTGAACTAGTTTCTTTCCTAAGTCCCCTCGTTGGTTCATTTTATGGCCTGGTTTAAGACAGTTATTATTTTTGGTTTGTAATATTTGAATGTTGTTTTGGATGTTTTAAGCCGGTTTGGCACTTTTGTTGATATAAATATCCTACTTTGCTAGTATTGATTGTCTGAAACATGTTCCTGGCGTTTAAAGGTTGGCTAGTTGCCTATGGCACTAAAGTCAACTTGACTTAATCTAAGTTGAGCAGGTTCTTACAACTGTGGAACTTTTCGATGATGCCAAAAGGGAGAAGTTAGATGTTGTTAGTTTACTGTATGTTTTGTAACCTTTTTTTTGCCTAGTGTTTGAAGTTACAGGTTCTTGTGCTTAATTACCCTCGGTGAGACAACATTGTTTGTCATCATCAAAAATGGGGAATTTATTGAAGTATGAGTTTTGAAGATGACAAAGGAAAAAGGACCTTGTGCTAAGTGGATTACGAAAAGGTTCACAGTTGAGTTGAGAAGACTGAGCTATTCAACGGGATAATCTAGTCAGAGTTGAAGAAGGAGAAAAAGAACTGCTGGAGTCAAAGTTCCAATCCTACCGAGAAAAGAAGAAGCGAGTGACGGTGCTGATATATACGCGGTTCATAAGCAGAAAAGAATCGGGAACTAAGGCAAATTAACATAGGTTTTAAATAAGGCAATATAGGTAAACCTTGTTTGAAATGGATTCCAAAGTAGAAAAGGAGTTCTAAACTTAGTTGGATCCGGCTAAGTGAAACTCCTATATATACAAGTTAATTTGGCCAGAATTACTAACGCACTCAAGACATCTCAGCAGAGCAAATAAAGAACAATCAGATCGTGAGAGGCATTGTGTGCAAGAACAAAGGCTGAGCAGCAGAACCTTACGAAGGAGCATTTTCATAGTTAAGTCTGTTGTTTTAGTTTTTGTTATAGGCTATCGAATTGTAATCTATCAGCTTGTTTGGAAGCATATAGTAGAGGTTACTCTTTTGGTGAAGTAGAGTCAACCTTATAAGCTAACGTGTGGCTTGGAAGGTTCTAGGTACTAGGGAGGTCTAGTTCCTTGATTACATTACGTTGTAGTCTAAATCTTGCTCGGAGTTTCCTTTTGTAGAAGAATTGAAATCCCAAGAGTTTGGGTCGTGGTTTTTGATTCCTTGAGCAAGGATTTTTCCACGTAAAAATCTCTGTGTTATTTACGTTTCCGCATTGTGTTTAAGTTTCAGAGATAGGTGAAACCTGCAAATAACCTGGTTCTTTATAAGTTAGGCGATAAAATTTAAAGGCAAGTTTTAGAAGTTTAAAATTCGGGTAAGGACACTATTCATCCCCTCTAGTATCTTACGTAGGTGCACCAAGTGCAACAATATTTTTCGTAACAACTCATTTGGTTTAATTTGAGGAAAATTATTTCCCTCTGTGAGAGTAGGATATATATTTTTCATATATGATCATTTACAATCAGTGTCTCCTTCCTGCACCAAACACCACCCCGCTTTTGCCCCCTACTCCTACTCACTGCACCCACCCCAAATCCCTCCCCATTATCCACCCCAACTACACTCCTACCCCCCCACCACACCCCTGCCTCACCCCTTATTAGATGATTACAAAGTTATTTTTTAGCGAGCAAACAGTTGAAAATAAGTATTATAAACACTTATTTTCTAAGAAAATATTTTTTTAGGAAAGCATTTTCTGTAGAACATATTTACCTTCATACCAAACACACCCTTAATAGAAAAACCACTTTTCGCTTTTTCATTTTCATTTCCACCCTGGTTCTTTGCTCCATCTCCAAAAAAAAATACAAAAGCGATCCATCTCAAGAATCTGCTAACATAAAAAAGACTCTGGGCATTTTTGGGTGTTTGTCATGATCCAAACTGGAAAGTCCCGGTTTTATCTTGTAGCCTTATTAGAAAAAATCTAGACTAATCTATAGAGTAGAAGTCTTATATGAAGAACAATTACAATTAAGCAAGTGCCACTATTAAGATCCGCAAGAGAGAACAAATTAAATGACACAGTTTTCTCCTGTAATAAGAACAACCCTTCGCTCACCGCACAAATTATAGTTAGCAAAATGATTTATCCTATGGAATCAACATCTTTCCTTGCTAGAAGACATTGCTTGAACCTAAAGACGTAAAAATAGTCAGCTGCTAGATGAGTCTTGACGAAACAGATCAAGTAAAGCGTGGCCTATGCAAGAGCTTATCATAAGCTAATGTAAGTCTATTGACACATTTCAACTTGTACTTGATTCTAGGTCTAAGACTATGATGGGAATCGAACCTTTTAAATTTTGGAACTTGGAAATGAAGTGACCTATTTACTTTTGTGAAGGAACACTTATAATACATGGCGCATAAATATTTCCATCAGATTGGAATAGGGAATAATTAATAGAGTGAGGAACTCCTGATGAACAGCTCTCATTCATGCAACTCCCATGTGTCTGCAAGACTAGATGATTCGTTATTTAATTTGATACCTAAAAAGTATCTTATAGTGTATAGATTTGTTAACTAAAACAAGATATATGAATATTAGGAATCCCCGAGAATTTTCCTGACTTGTTCAAGTGTCTCAAACAGGACCATATTGAAAGGTCCCTGCCTTGAAATTGTAGGAATGGAGCCCTTGTAAAGGGCCATAGGCCCTTCATCTTTACTAGTTTTCACATCACAGTCTAATGTTCTGGCATAGTGTGGATTTTCCCCTGCCTCTACCTTCATGTTCATCGCCCTAGTCTTTATCACATCCATGGGGTTCGACACCACGGTTGCCACAAACTCTGCTGCAAGGCTTGCCATCACGTGTGTCTCTAGTCCATCCTCATTGATCCACGCTCCAATATTGCTTCCTTGACTGGATCATACTATGCTAGTTTTGAAGCCGTGGCTAGCATGGCCCGATTCACTATCAAAGAGGAGTCGCGCCATAAGCTAGTAAGTCAGTCTTGTTTTGACATTTTTGTTATTGCATCCACCACTCCTTTATAACTACGTTTCTCTGATGCTTGAAGTCGACCATCAGCTTGCGTGCGAACCATGACTACATCAGTCGAGTTCCCTACAGCCGCACCAATGCGACCTGCTAGTAATCCTACAGCTTTCTTTCATCTCAACGTTAACTTCCCATCATTTGAATTGGTCTATTTTCACTTGATGACATTATATAATCCCATACATTTCGTGGAGTACGGCGTTTGGCGAAGAACTGTTGCAGAAATTCAAGAGAAGAAGGCAGCAACTCCTTCTGTTTAGAAAATCTTTGTTCCAACAGATATAGGTCATGTCCTAATAGACACTTATGGCTTCAGGATTAGAGGAAGCTGGTTGAGATTATTTAATGTTCTTGTAGTGGACGTGACAGAGGCAGGGCAAAGACCGTAAACTTGTGGGTTAAAAATGGTTGGTTTAGGAAGATCTTCTCCTTGAAGTTGCATACTGACCTTAATGAGGTGTAGTGGATGTGTAGAACATCCAACAACTATTAAAGCTATACCACCCTCGACATATCAATTTAAATGATTCTAATCTTTTTGTAATGAATTTCTACTTTTTTTGGGAAAATGGTTTTTATTGTAAATGAAATTAAAGAATGAAAAAATAAAAAATAATTTAGTGCTAAGAAGTGAAGAAATAGTGAATGCAAAGACAAGTTTCTTAAGTAAGGAGAAAGAAAAGGGGAAGTGTGAAACGACCTCGGTCAGTCGTTTCGGAAGTTAGGACTCCGATTGGCGTGTCGATAATTTTAAAATATTCGTAAGGTCCATTAGGACCTGTCTGTAAAATTTGAGTTAAATCAGATCACGTTTGGTACGTATCGGAAGAAGATTTCAGTTTTTATAGTCGATAAATACTTAAAAGAGATTTTCGAGCTCGGTTTTGGCGAATGAGCTCCGGTTCGAAATCCGAAAGTGCCGTTAGGTTCGTGATTATTTGCGACTTTTGTGAACTTTCGAAAGTGAATTTCGAGGTTGTTCGGCTAGTTTCCGCTAAAATGCCGAAAGTTAAATAATTTGACTTTTTTTTCCATTTAATTTGCATATTGAGTTTCGGGAGTCTGATTTGAGATCCGCCTTAGCAAGTGTGTTACATATATTTTGTATAACTGGTATGCAAAAGTTGGAATTATTTCAAGTATCATAGGATGCCGTTTTAATTTTCGTCGCGAAAAGAAAAGTAAAAGAAATAAAAGAAAAAGGAAAAGACAAAAGGAAAGAAAAAAGGATAAATGAAAGAAAGAAAATTCAGAGGCTGTTACATTTCCACTAATATAAAACGTCAAACGAGAATAGCTAATGACGAAATGAGATCAAACAGAAACAAAATGGAAACGGGAAAGACGAGAGATTGAGGTCGGGATTTCATTTGATGTTGTTGTTGATATTACCCGAAGGTACGAGGCATACCATAAGTTAGAGCGAGAGAGCAAGAGATCCCGTGGCCCTAGTGGGCAACCATGGTACCTCATTTAAAGGTAAGAGTTCTGATTATTTTGGGAGGTCACCTGCCAGGTTATCTCAGCTGGTAGAGCGTAATTCTTAAAGTGCGCTAGTAGTTCATTAAGATAGACTCAGTTTTTCTCTCTATAGCTATCAACAATCTGTACAGCTTCCATTTTCACTGAAAAGGTGTTATCATTATCGTGAGCCTGTCATTTTTGGTGGAGTTCTCCCTTACTCCAGCAAGTAGGTAGTCGTCCTTTCTCTCGTCTTCAGGCACCTGTACAGTCGCAAGGGATTTCAATTAGATCTTAATCAACCAGAGATATGCCCTCATTCGATAGAGGTCGAAAGCGTGGTGGTAGTGGTTCTTCTAGAAGTAATTATCAAGGTAGCGGCTCGGCTCAGCCGCAGTGGCAGTTCTAAGAACTACCAGTCTGGCAGGATGTTGAGGTATCTGATATAGTAGACCCAAGTATTTCTTCCTCACTTATATGTGTGTAAGCTTTGATTCTTCCGATCGATTTGGAAATGGTTGTCTTATCATGTTTCCATGGTTTTCTTGGATGTCGTTTTTATTAAGAATCGGTTGCGGTAGAGGGGTGAGCTTCTTGTATGATTTATTCCTGGCATTTCTGAGATCCTCCTAGTTGATCTGGTTTAAATGTGAGAAATTTGAGAGACAGTGTCAGTATTGTCTGCTTGGCATCCTGTTGTACCACTTTATCTTATTATGTCAAGTCAGTCTATCTCTCTTTGGAATTCAGTGTTGGTAGGATGATAGAGTTCTTATTCGTCACCATCAGAAAGTGTCATTGTTTCTTCCGGTGTAAAGTGGTTAGTAAGTAATACTCAATCTATGTGTCTCGTCTTGGTTTGAGACGCTAGTAGAGTCATGTTATTCTACAAGTTTGTCTCGGTATAAAAGGATTTTCTGGTAAATTGTCGGAGTTTCCTTTTTATATGAAGGTTAAATTGACATAGATGTTGTTCCATAAAGCTCATTTAATATTTATTTCTTCGATTTCGATTCTTTGACTAGCTTAACTCATAAGTAGTCTAGCTCAGGTAGCCACGTAAATAAGAAAATGAGCTTCCTAAAGCTCTAATTATTCCTATCCTCAGTCCATTGCCATCTCTTCTTCATCCAGCACTAGTAAGCTTGGGCGG
Organism: Petunia x hybrida; assembly: GCA_037355625.1. NCBI lineage: Eukaryota > Viridiplantae > Streptophyta > Magnoliopsida > Solanales > Solanaceae > Petunia > Petunia x hybrida. The sequence goes on from JBBBVM010000081.1 coordinate 5,580,141, forward strand.
TTGGTAGCCGCTTGTGATATTCCCTGTGTTGAGCCAGAGTGCGTGTCAAGCTAGCCGGGTAAGTACATTGTTGTGATTTGAGGCTATTAAGGTTAATGAGAAGCATCATTGGACCCCTGAATTGACCCATCAGGAGGTGGTGCTTATGAAAAAGGTATGGAGTTGCGAACTCGAGAGTTGCAGCTGTTTGGCAACTCGAGAGGGTAATTTGGTAGCTCACGTCAGAGCTGCATTCTGTTTTAGCTAAGTTTTCCTAAATCCAGTAGACCCTGTGAGGATGCCTATTTTTATTCAACTTAGCTGTATGAGCTGATGCTCTAAGTGGAGGAGTCTTCTTCCAATACTAAATATAAATATTAAATCTCTAAGGTGTTGTGGAAGCTTAAGCTAATTCTTAAGTGGAGGAGAATGAAACGACCTTGGTCAGTCGTTTCGGAAGTTAGGACTCCGATTGGCGTGCCGATAATTTTAAAATATTTGTAAGGTCCATTAGGACCTGTCTGTAAAATTTGAGTTAAATCAGACCACGTTTGGTACGTATCGGAAGAAGATTTCAGTTTTTATTGTCGATAAATATTTAAAAGAGATTTTCGAGCTCGGTTTTGGCGAATGAGCTCCGGTTCGAAATCCGAAAGTGCCGTTAGGTTCGTATGATTATTTGTGACTTTTGTGAACTTTCGAAAGTGAATTTCGAGGTTGTTCGGCTAGTTTCCGCTAAAATGCCGAAAGTTAAATAATTTGACCTTTTTTCCATTTAATTTGCATATTGAGTTTCGGGAGTCTGATTTGAGATCCGCCTTAGCAAGTGTGTTACATATATTTTGTATAACTGGTATGCAAAAGTTGGAATTATTTCAAGTATCATAGGATGCCGTTTCAATTTTCGTCGCGAAAAGAAAAGTAAAAGAAATAAAAGAAAAAGGAAAAGACAAAAGGAAAGAAAAAAGGATAAATGAAAGAAAGAAAATTCAGAGGCGGTTACATTTCCACTAATATAAAACGTCAAACGAGAATAGCTAATGACGAAATGAGATGAAACAGAACAAAATGGAAACGGGAAAGATGAGAAGCAACGTAAAAAATTGCTAGAAAATGCGAAAAGAGCGAGAGAAAAATAGTATTTTCACCCCGAAATATTCAGGTAATGATCTTAATATATTATTTGAGTTTATTATGTGTGTTTGAATATATTTTGACGGTAAAAATTGGGATATTAGACATCGTTTAAATAAATTCAGTTAATAGGTTAAAGGGTCAATTGGACCCCGATAATGGAATTGATTATATATTCGCACTCAGTGAGTTATGGGCAACATATAAATGTAATTTATTTAGGGTTTAGTTATGTGACCTTAAATCCTGTACATAGGCCTGGCCTGCGTGTTGCGTATGCGAATAGGGTATCAGGTTCCTAACCGGATTGCCCTAAGACGTAAGGAATGAAGCCTTTAGCCTAATGTGAGATATTTTCTATTTATTGAACACAGTGGGATCGTTTGGCAATGAATCCAAAGGACAAAGCGGTTCTTGAGCAGTTGTGCTAACTTTGTAACAAGGTAAGTGTTTATATCCATTTCTTTGGAGGCACTTGGCCTCGTGGATTTTCTACCACGTGTTCCTTACGTGTGTAGCTGCCGATAGGCGTACTCATTACGCCTTAGCTTTGAATTAATCGGCAGTACTCATTACGCCTTAGCTTTGAATTTACATTGTATATTATATGTTATGTCCTGTTGTTGGTATTGCATTGAGCATATGAGCATTGCACTCTGGTTTTGAGCATTGTATATACTTCCCGGTTGGCGATGAGAGTCCCGCACCGGTGAAGGGTTATCATTGCATATACTTCTCGGTTGGCGATGAGAGTCCCGCACCGGTGAATGGTCATTATTGCATATACTTCTCGGTAATCGATGAAAGTTCCGAACCGGTGAAGGGCTATTATTGCATATACTTCCCGGTTGGCGATGAGAGTCCCGCAGCGGTGAAGGATCATTATTGCATATACTTCCCGGTAATCGATGAGAGTCCCGAGCCGGCCAAGGTCCATTATTGCATATATCTCCTGGTAGACGATGAGAGTCCCGCGCCGGAGATAGGTATCAGGCATATGTGACTGCATTGCATCATACTGCATTCATCCCATTTTATTGCACCACATGCTGACTATTGGGTGACTATCATGCTGTGTTTTGTGTATGCGGTATGTGTACCATTTTGTGGACATATTTCAATTTGACTATATATTTTTGGCTCATATTCTGGGTTTCGGGGATCGGGTTGCACGCCGCAATGATATAAATATATGGATCGGGTTGCACGCCGCAACGGTGTAAATATATGGATCGGATTGCACGCCGCAACGGTATAAATATATGGATCGGGTTGCACGCCGCAACGGTATAAATATATGGATTGGGTTGCACGACGCAACAGGATGTATTTCTGACTGTCTATATGTTCGGGATATTTAAAAACCTACATGTTCTGTCTATCTTATGTCAGTGGTTGTTTATGAGTTTATGATCCCATACGTGTTTCCAGATATTATCTGACTCTGGCTTTTTATAATTCAAATAAGAGGAATTTAGTTTATCTGTTTTTCTTCTCCCTGGCTAGCTATCCTATTCTTTGAGGTGGCTAGTCTGCCCCACTTATTGAGTCCTTTTGACTCACCCTTATTTGTTGTTTGTTTCTTGTCTATCTATTTCGTTTCGGCAGGTTCGCTCCAGGATTGAGTTCGCCACGTTGTTAAGGAGCGAAGACGACTTCAGCTGTCAGGGTGAGCCACCTTCTGTTCAAGATGGCCACCGGTGGTATGTTTATTATTTCAGTTGTATTTTGCTCCCTTCAGGAGGTATCTGTCTTCTTTCGTACTCTTAGATGTCTAGTCTGGATAGCCCTAAATCTAGTATATTGGGTAGTCAGCTGTAATTTTTTTTGTACAGCTTAGAGGTATCAGTATGTCTGTGCCTTTTTCTAAGTCTCCTTCTTATTTATGAATTAAATTATATTTATTTTCCTAATTTAATAGGTAAAGGTTCGTCCGACGAGTCTAGGGGAGGATGTCGGGTGCCCGCACGGCCTAACCGAATTCCGGGTCGTCCAAAGTGTCTTCCTATGCGCGTTGATTGAGGGGCATCCGAAAAGCCTAACAAACAAAACTACTATATTAATGCAAGTATCTGACTAGTGGCCTAACTAATACTCTATATGTCCCATTTTATTTTTCATAGTTACTATTTTGAGAGTCAAACTTCTTAAATTTGACCGTAGATTAGGATATAAAATCTTTAACTTTTTTTAAATAAAATTTATATATTTAAAAACTACATGAAAAGTACTATAAGTCACAATAAATTACATCTCAAAATATTTAAAAGATATATATAAAAATTATAGTCAAAGATAAAGTCGTTTGACTCTCAAAATCCAAACTATGACAAACAAAGTGGAACGGAGAGAGTAGTATACTAAGAAAATTCTCTGGGTGGACTTTGATTCTGTCGCCAAATTGAGTGCTTTTAAAAGCATGGTTTAAACGAGTCGTTCCTCCAACCTTTTGTTGGACCACACAAAGTGTTTCACTCCAAAGGCCCAACTTGGAGTGTATTCAGATTTATAGTTTTATTTAACTAGTATGCCTAGTAAATATTTTTATTTTCGGCCCATTGTATATAAAGGAGACATAAATTGTATTTGTGGTATTCTTTCAGAAAGGGAGAGCACCGACTTTCCAAATTCATTCCCAATTTCTCTCTCTAAATTTAGGGTTTTCTCATCATTTCAATCCACGTTCCACATCAATTCACATCGTCACATGGTATCAGAACCCAGATCGTGATCGATTGGGAGCATTTTCACACTGCTATAGATGAATTTTTCTTGTTTTGCCGTTCATTTATGTTTTGGAATCAATTTTCTGGTGAAATTAATGGTTCATTTTTTATTGGCGATCTTTTTCTGGTGGTTTTGACGGTTTATTTCTGATCGGAGCTCCATTTTTGGTAAATTTGACGACTTCTCCCTGGTAATATCGCCTTATTTCTTCGTTTTCTCATTTAGGGGTTGTGCCTCTTTTATATTGCTTGCGAGTATATTCTAGACATCGCATTATGATATACTACATCTTGTTTACATCATGGCGGGTCCAATAGCTTCGACATCTTAAAATGCCCGTGCATCTTCTAATCCTAACCATAGTTTGTCTATGGGAATGGATGCTTCTCATCCCTGTATTTTCACCCATCCGATAGCCCTGGTACTGCTCTAGACTCTGGGGAGTTCAATGGTATGAGTAATGGAGGTCGGAATAGGGGAATGTTGATAGGTCTCTCATGCAAAAATAAACTAGGGCTCATTAGTGGACCAATTCATATGCCAAAAGTGTTTATGCCTAAATTTGTACGTCTAGGCTAAACAATTAATTATGAATAAGGTTATAAGCAATGCAATAAATTACGATGGAAAAGAAATAAATACGATGAAAATAATGACAAATAATTAAGCACGAAATAATAGAGAAAGCAAAGTAATTCTTATTCCTTAAGAGTACCCGTGTTTGGTGGCGAATGGAGGGGTATTTATAGTAGTGATACCCAGTCCTAAATAAGGTAAAATACAAGTACTAATAGGGCCATGGGCCTACAACTCAAGGCGGTTGTATACTAAACCCTAACTAGGAAACTGTAAACCCTAGGCAATGGGATGTGTGCCTTGCGCCCTGTGACCAAACTGCCTAAATGATCGTTGGCTCTAGGAGTGGGCGTATATACTCAGTGCATGGTAACTTGTAGGATAAGTCTAGTCTGGCCAGCTGGACTCGCATCCCTGTAACAATAGGTAGTGTATTTTTACCCACACAGTCAGTCCCTCTACTTGCTGAGTGCTGATTCAAGCTGTCAGGAAATAAAAATGGTGTGATGTGAAAAGAAATCTCACTCACTCCTTCAGACTTGCAATCTCTTTAACCAAGAACAATAATAACTTCTTCAAGAACCTTACATGCTTCCATCAAATTGGTTGATGTCGATTCCATGCACATTTCCAAAGAACGCTAATGACAGCTCTGAATCGTTCCATATGTCCAGCAATAATGATTCCTGATCATTTCGTGCTCCATCCTTGTCTCTTTCTGCCTATAAATAGCAACTCCATGGCAGTGGGTAAATTACAAACTCTTCTTCATAAAGTAATTCACTTCTTCAGCAATTTCTTATGATAGCGAGAAGTTTTTCTTTCTTAAAATGCCCGCCTTTGATCCTAGTTTGATATTCTCAGAAATCCTTCTTCGCTTTGTGAACGCGAGGCATGAGAAGATTACAGGGGGAGACTAGTCTGCAGTTTTCTTCTTTTCTTTCTTCATTCGTGAGGGAATGAAAGAAGTCCCCCGAGTCATGATGTTGGGCCAGGACCTTAATGGAGAGGTTCTCCGGAAGACCTTCATTGTCGAAGACGTATCAATTTTGACGCGTTCCATCATCACGCATAGTGATTTCCTGTGATATTCTTCTTGTCATGTGGCACAGTTCAGCAGAGGAATGCCAACCCCTTTCGGGCTTCTTGTAGTTCGCTCATCTCTTGGTTGCTAGGGAACATACCCCAGAAGCAACTCGTTTTGTATGAGGAGCGCGTCCTGGGATATCCTCTCCTTCTTCAAGCGGTTGATGCCTTAGAACATTCTCCATACCAACAGCATTCAGGGTGGCTTTATAGCTCTGGCATGTTCCTTGATTTTTAGAGTTTGCATAAGCTTCCAATTGTTTGGGGAAGAGAGAGTATAAGGCGTTTTCGAGATTCATGGAGATTCCTCACCAAAGTGTCTCCGAGTGAATCCAAGTGAAGTCTTCGGTGCCCGTTCTACTGCCTCCGCCATTCTACTGAGGGATTCCTCAGTTGGGCTGACTTTCCTCCCCTCGTGGTGTAGTATTACAAAGATGTTGCTGCTTGGGGTACCAGGTTGGAAATTTTGCCTTCGAATCCCAGCAGAGACTTCGATGCAAGAGCTACAATCCAAATGAATAATCTCCGGGGGTGCAAATTCAGAGGAACTTGAGCTTTAGTCTTCCCTTTTCTTTTTTTTTTCTACAATTGTTATAAACAAATGTTGTATTTAGGAAGAACTAAATATATACTGCTGTGCCCGTTTTGTGGCGTATTGATTTAAATTACTTGTGCCTTTGTTTGTGAAATTTTTTAATTTTCGCGGTAAACGATAAGTAATGCTAAGTTATACCTCTGTGGGCATTTGCACCTAAGAATTAGATGGCTTCCAGTCGTCCTGACTGTTCTAGTTATTTAAGAACATGTGTCACCGTGCCTGCCTTGACCAATTACGTCCGTTGTGCACTGATAGACGGTGGCTAGGTTGCATCCGTAGTATATGGTTGTTTACGCCCACAATAGGACGAATTTTGCCCGTGTGGAAACAGTTCTTTTGCATTTTGAGACAAAACGTCTTCGCTTAGTTACTCGAGTATTTAAGACTATCTGGCACTAAACGGGCGGGTGTCCCCATCGGCGTGTAGGTGCAATTGTTGATTTAGCGAGTTCAACCCTCGATTAATGTCTGGTGGCTGAGTTAGACGTGGTCTAACTCTAAGCGATTAGTGTACTCTACTTTCTGGTAGCGGAAAGTGAGTGTATTACTTCAACTCAGGTCTGGCCGGGGCTATGAATAGTTAGATCGTAGATGGATCTAAATAAATGAGTAAAAACTTACTAAATAAGATAGTAGTTTTATTGATACGGAGCGGAGCCATGTGAAATGAGGAACGAGGCTAGATGCATGTTGTAATATAAAGAACAGGGCTGAGGTCCCGTTGTAAATAATTTTGAGAAGGCCAGAAAAAAAATACATATCTCGAGTATTCAGGCTTAGTTGGCCTTTCAAGAGTAGTACTTCTTTAGCCATGTGATATTCCAGTTATTTGGAATGGCTATCCCTTCCATATCTTCGAGAACGTACGCACCTTTTCCAGCGATACCCCGCACTTTGTACGGTCCTTCCCAATTCAGATTGAGCTTTCCTGCTCCGGCCTGCTTGGTGTTTTGAGTAACTTTGCAAAGGACCAGGTCTCGGATGTTGAAGGACCATGGATTTTCCCTTGCATTGTAATATTGCTCTACTCGCTGTTTTGGGCTGCAAGGCGAATGGCTGCTATCTGCCGCCGTTCATCCAAAAGATCAAGGGAGGCCTTCAGGGCTTCGTTGTTGGGCTCCTCTTCGGCGAATGTCCATCGTAAACTGGACTCTCTAATTTTAAAAGGAATCATAGCTTCTATTCCGTTCGCCAGCGAAAATAGTGTTTCTCTGGTGCTAGCTTTGGATGTAGTTTGGTAGGCCCACAAGACTTCGAGCAGTTCTTCGGGCCATCTTTCCTTAGCCTCCTTGAGCCGCTTTTTCAGATTCTCCACTATCGTCTTGTTTGAGGATTCAGCTTGGTCGTTGACTAAAGTGTGGTAAAGAGTGGAGGTTATCCTCTTGATTTCTCATTCCTTCAGAAAAGTAGTGATCTTGTCGCCTAAGAACTGGGGACTGTTATCGCAGGTGATTTCTATTGGAATCCAAAGTCGGCACATGATATTCCTCCAAATAAACTCTATGACTTCCTGCTCTTAGATCCGGGCGTATGCAGCCGCCTCGACCTATTTGGTGAAATAGTCCATTATAATAAGAACGAACTTGACACCACCGGGCGCTTTAAGCATGGGCTTTACGATGTCTATCCCCCATTTCATGAAATGCCATGGGGCTGTTACTGAATGTAATAACTCCGCCGGCTGATGAAGTACATGGGAGAACCTTTGGCACCTATCACATGCCTGGGCAAACTTGCTCGCGTCGTCTTCCATTCGGGGCAAGAAATAGCCCACCCTGATTAACTTTCGAGCTAGAGATCGCCAGCCATAATGATTTCCGCATTGTCCTTCGTGGATTTCTCTGAGTGTGTAATCCACCTAAGAAAGACCCAAACATTTAGCCAAAGGTCCGCTAAACATTTGCCGGTACAACTCTTAATTGATCAAGACGTAGCGAGCCGCTTGAGCTCTTAACCTTCTGCTCTCCTTCCTATCTGCTGGGAGCGTTCTGTTGTTGAGATATTCATTAATCGGGTGCCGCCAGTCCCATAATGATCCTAATGCGTTGACTTCACGGTGCTTGACATCTGGGTAAGTTAACTCAATAGTAGAAATCGGGCTATCTGCGTTTAACTCTTCAGTGGCTCCTAGGCTGGCTAGGGCATCAGCCTCCGCATTTTCTTCTCTTGGTATCTTATTAATCCTTCATTTATTAAAATTCTTTAGACGTTTCTCCACTCTAGCAAGGTACTCTTGCATGTGGGCGTCCTTTGCGGTGTATGCTCCGGTCACCTGGTTCACCACGAGCTGAGAATCACAGTTGATGTAGACCTCTCTGGCCCCCAATATGCAAGCTAATTCTACGGCTTGAATTAGAGCTTTATATTCTGCTTCGTTCTTCGTCATCTGGGAGCAGCTGACAGCTTTCCTGAACACCTTCTTCGTCAGGGACTCGATCACTAAACCAAGCCCGGCCCCTTTTATATTCGAGGCACCGTCACTGTAGATCACCCATTCCCTGGGGGTAATGCCCTCTATCATCTTGCGTTCTTCCTCAGCTTTCGTCATTAAATCAGTGCGGAAGTCGGTGACAAAGTCTGCAAAAACTTATGACTTGATGGCCATTCTTGGCTGATAAATGATATCATACTTGCCGAGCTCGACAACCCACTTCGCCAACCTACCTGACAGCTCGGGCTTGTGCAATATGGTCTATAATGGAAAAGTGGAAACCACGACAATGGTGTGACTCTGAAAATACGGTCGTAGCTTCCTTGCTGCCTTGACTAAGGCGAGTGCGAGCTTCTCTAGATGTTGATACCTTGTTTCCAGATCTAGAAGAGACTTGCTAACATAGTACACAGGTGGTTGCACCCCCTTCTCTTCTCGTACCAGGACGGCGCTAACTGCAACTTCGGACACTGCTAGGTAGAGTAATAATGATTCTCCCTCGCATGGCTTAGTAAGCAATGGAGGATTTTCCAGATACTGTTTTAGCTCTTTTAGCGCCTTGCTGCATTGCTACATCTACTCAAAATTTTTATTCTTCTTCAGGACATTGAAAAATTGATGACACTTCTCCGATGATCGCAAGGTGAACCTGCTGAGTGCTGCGATCCGACCCTTAAGCCCTTTAACTTCCACTTTATTCTTCAGGACCTCCGGTATTGCCTCAATCTTTACTGGGTTCGCTTCTATGCCCCTGTTGGAAACAATGAACCAGAGGAACATCCCAGAGGATACGCCAATGGCATATTTCACGGGGTTGAGCTTCATCCCAAACTTGTCCAGGATATCGAATGCTATCTCTAGATGGCTAATGTGATCTTTGGAAATTATAACTTGACCAGCATGTCGTTGATGTAAACTTCCATGGTCTTACCAATCTATTATTTGAACATCAGGTTCACTAACCTTTGATACGTTGCTCCTACAATCTTTAGTCAGAAAGGCATCACTCTATAACAATAAGTCCCCATATCTGTGATGAAAGAAGTCTTCTCTTGATCATCTGGGTTCATGAGGATCTGATTGTATCCCGAGTATGCATCTAAAAAAGCTCAAAGCCTCATGCCCTGCTGTTGAATCGATGAGCTGATCAATGTTAGGCAGTAGGAAGGAATGCTTCGGGCATGCTTTTTTTAGATCTGTGAAGTCGATGCATATCCTCCACTAGTCATTCTTCTTGGGGACCACTACAACATTTGATAGCTAGTCGGGGTATTGAACCTCGTGAATGGAACCATTGTTGAGTAGTTTTCTCAACTTTCTCATGGACCGCCTGCCCCTTCTCGCGGCTTATCGGTTGTTTCTTCTGCTTGATTGGCTTGAAATTTGCATCGATGTTTAGATTATGCGTGATAACACTAGTTGATATTCCTGGCATGTCAGTGTGTGTCTAGGCGAAGGTGCCCGACCAAGCACGCAGGAAGTTAGCATACTCTTGTTTTGCTTCAGTAGAGAGCTTGGCCCCTACGTAGAATTTCTCTTCCGAAACTTTCTCATCAAAGATTGCTGGATCAAGGTCGTCAACTGTAGCTTTAGTCAGCTGCTCTTCTTCCTCCGGGCCGAAGGGTATGATAGTTGGTTCGTAGGATCAAATCACCTCATGGACCCCGTGTCCTAAGTGTACGCTAGTGACCAGATTAAGCCCAAGCAACTTGTCCAGTTTCTTCTTTTGATTTTTGGTCTCTTTCTTGGCGGCATCGATCACTGCAGTCATGTAACAGCTCCGAGATAACTCCTGTTCCCCCTGAATTTCTTTTATCCCCCAACTAGTCGGGTATTTGAGGACCTGGTGAAGTGTAGACGGCATATCGTGTACTTCGTGAATCCAGGGTCTCCCAAGGATAATGTTATACGAGAGGCCACATGTCATTACTTGGAAAGACGTCAACCACGCTGCTCCTGGTAGGTGTACCTGGAGGAGGATTTCTCCCACAGACTTCTCGCTAGAACTGTTAAAGCTGGTTATAGTGTACGGGCTAGGGATTACCCGACTCTGCATCTCCATCTGACAGATGACCTTCCAGTGAATGATATTGACTGCACTCCTGGGATCCACCAGTACATGCTTGACTCGAGCATCATGTACCTGCAAATTAATTATTAAGGCATAATCATGAGGGTGGTGGGCTCGCAGCAAATCTCCATCATCAAACTCGATGGTGTTGAGGCGTGGCTTTTTAGTTATTTGCTGGTGAGCCTCACAGACCATGATGGCTTTGGTCTCATTGTTTACGACTCTGAGCCCTCGAAGATCATGCTGATGGATCTTTTATCTGCCGACTGCGCTTCTTGATGAGCTTAAATACGCTGGTATAACCCTGACGGCAAATAACTGGATGTTGATCTTAGATAGTAGTTCACAATTTCAGTCGTACTGACCGAGCCATGGATTATCACTTGGATCTCGTTATCGATGCGTCGTATGGCGGTACTGTGGTTTGACATGGCTGTGCCACTTCCTTCGTAGGATACCTACAATTGCCTGGGGCCCCACGGGGGGCGCCCAACTGTTTATGCCTAAATTTGTATGTCTAGGTTAAATAGTTAATTATGAATGAGGTCACAAGCAAGACGGTAAATTACGATGGAAAAGTAAATAAATACGATGAAAATAAAGACAAATAATTAAGCAAGAAATAATAGAGAAAGCAAAGTAAATCTTATTCCTTGAGAATAGCCGAGATTGGTGGCGAATCGTGTCATGTGTATAATACAATATAAGGAGGGGTATTTATAGCAGTGATCCCCAGTCCTAAATAAGGTAAAATAAAAGTACTAATAGGGCCATGCGCCTACAACTCAAGGCGGTGGTATACTAAACCCTAACTAGGAGACTCTAAACCCTAGGCGATGGGATGTGCCCTGCGCCCTGTGACCAAACCGCCTAAACGATCGTTGGCTCTAGGAGCGGGCGTATATCCTCAGTGCCCGGTGACTTGTAGGATAAGTTTAGTCTCCCCAGCTGGACTCGTATCCCCGTAACAATAGGTGGCGTATTTTTGCCCACACAATAAAAATATGATCCTCTACTTGAACCCTGGTGCAAGGCAAATAATATGGTGATTTCCTGGACCCTTAATAGCCTAGAGACTGAGATTAGGGAAAGTCTCACTTATACAGAATCTGCAGAGAAGTTGTGGAAAGACATTGAGAAAAGATACGGGTAAGCGAATGGTATAAGGGTTTTCTCTATCAGAAAAGAGATTTCATATATTTCTCAGGGTTCTTCTAACATTGCTTCATATTTTACTAGAATCATGAAATTATGGGATGAACTCAGCTATGCCACTACATATCCCCCTTGTGTATGTGGTTGCATAGAAGGTTTCCTCAAATTAGAGGAAGAGCGAAGAGTTCACCAGTTCTTGATGGGTCTAAATGATGTTTACTCTACCATTAGAAGAAACATTTTGATGATAAAACCTTTACCTGATCTTGATAGTGTGTATTCCATGCTAATTCATGATGAGGCCCAGTATAAGGTTCACTTTTCCAGTCCTTCCTTCAGTTCAGATTCTGAAGCTTTTTCTACTAGAGTACAGAGACCATACTCTAGTCAAAGTTCTCATTATCAGACTCCCAGTGGTACTCCTTCAGTGGATACTCTACCTCTACTGGATCAAACATAAACTATACCCAGAAAGTGAACTTTGAATCTGGGGGGGCCAAAATTATAATGCACCCATTGCAGGAAGACAAATCACAATGTTGATAGATGTTTTCTTCTTCATCCACACCTTAAGAATAATGCACATAACAAACAGAAGAAGGTAGCTGCTTGCAAAGGGCCCAGAGATCCCTAGTTCACCTCAATCCAACCAATCTAATATGTCCACCAAATCTGAACAATCTGAGTATAGTGGACTAGGCCTATCCAAGGAGCAGTTTAACCAGCTGGTATACATATTTCAGCAGTCCAAGAATCCTAATCAAGACACTGCTGCTTCTTCTTCAACAAACTTTGCAGCTGAGTTTGATTCTATTTCTACCGGTTGTATCCTGTTAGCATGCCTATTTTCTAGCTTGGTAGATAACCTATGGATTATAGATTCAGGAGCTACAAATCATATGAGCCCTCACAAAGTTTTCTTATCCAACATAACACCTCTGCAAATTCCTTACCTGATCATACTTCCAAATGGATACAAACTAAAGGTCACCTGTAGTGGATCTTTACCTTTAGATAATGGTGTTGTCTTGTTGGATGTACTTCTTGTACCATCATTCCATTATAATCCGATTTCATTACAAAAATTTTTGCACTAACTTCTATACACAACTCAATTCTCTTGTGGTAATTGTCTTTTATAGGGCCATTCTCTAAAGAGGCCACGGGATCTTGGTAAGCTCTCCAATGGGTTGTACATCCTCAACACTGAATTTCTTTTTCAATGTCACATTTTATAGGTTGCAATGATCCTAATTCCTCTATAAATACCATAGCAGCTGATATTGCATTCTCTTTAGTTGTACATTGTCAATCAAGTAATAAAGATGTTGTTTCTATGTCTTATTCTTTACTTTCTAATTTTGATTTGTGTTGGCATTTAAGACTTGGCAATTTACCTTTTAATAAAATGAAAACCATACCACACATAAAAGATAAATTGTCCAAGAAACAGCACTTTATGTGCCAAGCGTGTCCTATGGCTAGGCAACAGAGGTCCCCATTTCTTGAAAGTTCCATCAAGACCTCTTTTCCTTTTCAACTGGTCCACATTGATTTTTGGGGACCCTATCATATAAAAGCATATAATAGATATAAGTATGTTTTAACTATTGTTGATGACTTCTCTATAGTCACATAGACATATCTACTGTCTACTAAGTCCAATGTTTTTGCACTTATCAAGTCCTTCATTTTTCTAGTCCAAACTCAGTTTCATGTAACTATACAAACAAAAAGATCTAACAATGCCTTTGAATTGGGTTCCTCTAATAAGGCTATTCTTTCTTCTCAACCCTTGGGATTATTCACCTGACTTCTTATTCATATATACCTCAACAAAAAGGTGTTGTGGAAAGGAAATACAAATATTTGTTGAAAACTGCCAGATCCCTCTTGTTTCAGTCAAAACTACCACTTAAATACTAAGGGAGTGTGTTATTATTTTCACCCATTTGGATGCCTATGTTTTGCTGTTGTACCAATTCTTCACAGATATAAACTACAATCCAGGTCTTCTTGGCTATAGCATGACCAAGAAGGCTTATAAGCTACTGGACTTGGACAGCCACAGTATTTTCTTTTCTAGAGATGTGTCATTCTAGCAGTCTATTTTCCCTATTCTGCTTCTTCTTCCACTCCTTTATTTCCTCGTACTATTATTACTTCAGATGACACCTCTTTTCCTCATTCCTTTCCTACTTCTTCTTCCTTACATTCTAGTCCTTTTAGCCCTAGTCTTTCTCCACCAACTCTTCCTCAGAGAAAGTCTTCTAGGCAGAGTGTCTTTCCTGCTCACTTTAATGATTTTGTAAGCTCATCTGTTTCTATGACCACGGGTGTGTCTTCTAAAGCTGAAATTGGGTTCCTGAAGCCTCAATTATATCACTAGGGAGTTTCTAATCTAGCCTAGCAACAGGCAACATTAAAAGAATTTCAAGCTCTAGAGAAAAACTTCACATGGGATATTGTACCCCTTTCTTCAGGGAAAAAGGCTATTCCTTGTAAATGGGTGTATAAAATCAAGCAAAAATCATATGGTAGTATTAAGAGATACAAAGCTACGCTAGTCATCAGGGGTGATACTCAACAAAAAGGGATTGATTTCACAAACACCTTCTCCCTTGTAGTATAGCTTACTAGCATTAAATGTTTGCTTAGTGTAGCAGTTAAGAGAGGTTGGAAGGTCTTCCAACTAGATGTCAACAATGCATTTTTTCATGGTGACCTTGTTGAGGAGGTGTACATGAAGGTTCCTTCAGGTCTGACAGTTCACTCACCAATTGTTTCTACTTCTCCTTTGGTGTGCAAACTCAAGAAGTCTCTCTATGGTCTGAGATAGGGTTTTAGGCAATGGTATGCCAAGTTATCCTCTTCTATCTTATCCTTGGGGTATACATCTAATAAGAATGACTATTCTTTTTTACTAAGCATTCTAGCTCTTCTCTCACTATTGTTCCTGTTTATGTGGATGGCATCCTAATAATTGGGGATGATATAGGTTAGCTTACCTCTCTTAAGAAGTTCCTAGATGATACATTCAACATTAAGGACTTAGGGGAGGCATATTTCTTTTTGGGACTTCAGATCATTAGACAGTCTCAAGGTTTACTGGTTACACATCATTAATTTCTCATGGATCTTCTTTCTAATTTCAACCGCTTCTCTGCTACTCCAGTGGTTTCACCTCTAGACATTCATTTAAAACTGGCTGCTGATTCTTGGAAGGTATTTCCTAATCCTTCTCTTTATAGAAAGTAAATTGGAAAGCTGAATTTCCTTCAACACACCAGGCTTGACATTTTCTACAGTGTGCAACACTCAAGTCAATTTATGTCCAGTCCCAGAGTTCCTCATTTTGAAGCTGGTCTCTATGTCTTGATATATCTGGCTGGTACACCTGATCTAGGACTATTCTTTAACACTTCTGCTGACTTTACACTCCATGGTTATTGTGATTCTTTGGGATAGTTGTCCCACAACCAGGAGGTCTATTACATGTTATATTTTGTTATTAGGAGGGTGTCCATTCTCTTAGAACTCCAAGAAGTAGGCCATTATAGCCCTCTCTTCTTCAGAGGCTGAATATAGAGCTTTGCGACAAGTAGCTGTTGAAGTGGTGTGGGTTGTTAGATTACTGGGTGAATTTGTATTGCCATTTCCTCTCTTATTCCTGTGTCTCTCTACTGTGCTAATAAGTCTGCACTTCATATTTTCAAGAATCCAGTGTTTCACGAAAGGACAAAACACATTGAGATTGATTGTCATTTTGTACGTGATTTGCTTTCGTCTGGCCTCATTAGTTTACATTCTGTGTCCAGTGCTTCAAAGCATGTAGATATTTTGACCAAAGCTTTGCCAGGTGTTCTTCATCAAAGTTTCTTTCCCAAGCTTGGACTGGTACCCATTTCCAGCTTGCGTGGGGTGAGGGGGTGTTGGACCACAAAAAGTGTTTCACTCCGAAGGCCCAACTTAAAGTGTATTCAGATTTGTAGTTTTATTTAACTAGTAGTAGGCCCAGTAGATATTTTTATTTTTGGCCCATTGTATATAAGAGACATACATTGTATTTTTTGTATTCATTTAGAAAGGAAGAGAGCACTGACTCTCCAAATTCATTCCCAATTTCTCTCTCTAAATTTAGGGTTTGCTCATCATTTCAATTCACATTTCCGCATCAATTCACATCGTAACACCTTCTTCAGGCGTATTTTTAGATCGAGCTCAAAAAAAACCGTTTGTAGTATAAAACTGAGTAATACCCGGAGGTCTAAACGAGCTTTGGTGCAAAAAAAATAAAAGTTAAGTGAACATCGGTAAAATTAATCCTAAATTTTAATCTGGATGTTCATCTTGTTTTACTATTCAATATCTTTAGGTTCATACTGGATGGTGGATGGTAAAGAATAGTTAGTGAAAAGAAGTGACTTTGAACAAACCTCAATAGCTTGACCACACAGATCAAATAATGCATGACTATATGCAAGGGGTGTCAGTCTACTCTCATATTTCAATTTGTCAAGAGTCTTGGTGTAAGACGTATGGAAATGGAAGAATTCAAATTTTGAAACTTGGAAATGAAGTGATCTACCAATTTCAAATAAGAACGATTACAATAGGAACAACATAAAATACATGGATTTCACTCAAATAAGAATAGGGAATGATTAAATGAGTAAGGAACTCAGCTAATAAACAGCTTTCATTTATCACTAATCCATATTTACAAAACCTATGCATTATACTGATGGTTTTTGTTCAAAAAGCATAGTGAACATAATCAAAATCTCACACAACAATAAAAAAAAATTTCATCTACATTTACTAGATAGGATTATCAAACTACACCAGAAGCAGTGGAGTACCTCCTTTATCTACCATTAGCTGATCTAAACGACTCAGCAAATCCACTAGGTCTTGCAGGGACACTACCTTTAATGTCTTCAAGTTCGACGCAAGTCACATATCTTCCTTCTAAATCTTGCGAGTCCTTGACCATTTGATCTAGAGGAATACTATATTCAATACCACAATAGTCCTTGTTGAAATGTGAAAATAATAAACTTATTTTCCATTAGTTTACATTTGTTTTCATTAGTTCACATTAGTTCATGAACTAGAATATTAAGTTGGTACATGTATTAGAGTATGAACACATTGATGCAGTTTGGAAGATACAATGTCAAGAGGTATCATCCATGCACTTTGGGATATGTAAAATGTGGACATAATTAGTGTGTTTACATGTACTCTACGCTACATACATGAAGGACTTTTCATATGAATAGTCATGTATTTCTAGCCATTTGGAGCAAGTCAAGTTAAATAGAAATTGTCCTTTCCTCCACTTTCTTCTTTGTGAGTTCTGAGTGTTGTTTTGTGTTGTCTTGCTCTCCCAAATTTTATAACATTTGGTATCAGAACCAGTGTGTTTGAGAGGCAACTAAACTTGGAGAAAGATGACTAGTAGCAATGGAACTTCATTCTAAGTTCCTATGCTCACAAGAACTATGGAAATTGGTGTATTTGAATAAAGGACATACTAGGTGCCTATGATGTTTGGGAATTGGTGGAAGTCGGAGGTTATAGAGCGGAAGATGATGCTGCCTTTAGAAAGAAAGATCAAAAGGCGCTCACTCTCATCCATCAAAGTTTGGATGACAAGATGTTTGAGAAGGTTGCAAATGCAACCACCTCCAAGCAATCTTGCGAGATTCTTCAAACTTCTTTTAAATGTTTGGATAAAGTGAAAAGAGTCCGCCTCCAAACCTTATGAGGAGTATGAATCATTGTATATGAAGGAATCCGAATTCATTTCGGATTATATTTCAAGAGTTTTTGCTATTATCAATCATTTGAAGAGATATGGTGAAGACTTGAGTGATGATAGGGTCATAGCAAAAATACTATGATCCCTTGATTCAAAATTTAATTATATTGTTGTGGTTATTGAAGAGTCCAAAGACTTGAAAACCATGACCATTGAAGAACTCACGGCTTCTTTGCAAGCACATGAAGAAAATTTGAAGAAATCGAAAGAAGAATCGGTTGAACAAGCATTGCAAGCAAAACATTCTTTCAAGGAGAAAGATGAAAGGCGTGGCTCGCAACAAAGAGGTTGTGGACGTGGACAAGGTCGTGGTGGAAGAGGAAGAGGTGGTATTCAACCACCAAGCAAAAAGAATAAAAGCCAAGACTACAACCAAGGAAGAGGTGGAGGGTGGAGGCAAAATCAAGGAAGGTATGATAAGTCTAATATTGAATATTATACTTGTCATAAAATTGGTCATTTTTTCTGAGAATGCAAAAATAATGTGGAGGAAAAAAATAATTTTGTGGAGAGCAACAATGAAGATGGAGATGGTACTTTACTTCTTGCTTGCAAAGAAGAAGAAAGAGTAAAAAGAAATCAATGGTACCTTGACTCCAGTGCAAGTAGCCATATTTGTGGAAAGAAGAATTTATTTGTGGAGCTTGAAGAATTGAATGGTTGAAACATCACTTTTGAAAACTTTTTGCGGGTTAAAATCAAAGGAAAAAGGTACGATTTTAATTCGCTTGAAAGATAGTAGTCACCAATTAATTTCTAATATTTTGTATGTACCAGAGATGAAAATTAATATTTTAAGTTTGGGACAACTTTTGGAGAAAAATTATGATATTCATTTGAAGGATAAAAAGTTGTTCATGAGAGATGAAAATGGGAGATTGTTAGCCAAAATTCCTATGGCTAATAATAAAATGTTTATTTTGAATCTTCAAAGTGATGTTCCAAGGTGCTTGCTATCATGTGCCAAAGATTCATCTTGGCTTTCGCATATGAGATTTGGTCGTGTTAATTTTGATAGTCTAAGGTTGATGAAGAAGGAGAGCATGGTGAATGGATTGCCAACAATTGATCATCCAAGCCAACTTTGTGAAGGATGTCTCTTTGGAAAGCAAGCAAGAAAAAGCTTTCGTATAGAGTCTTTGACTAGAGCCCGATGCCCATTGGAGTTGATTCACATTGATATGTGCGGACTGCTCAAGCCATATTCACTTGGTAAAAGTAATTATTTTTTACTTTTTATTGATGATTCTTCTAGGAAACTTGGGTGTATTTTTTGAAGGTGAAATCAGAGGTGTTTGATACTTTCAAAAAATTCAAGAGTACGGTGGAGAAACAAAGTGGCTATCAAGTTAAGTCATTGCAGTCCGATAATGGTGGAAAATTTACTTCAAATGAATCCAAGGCTTTTTTTGAAAAAATGGAATTCGATATTTTTTTACAGTTCCAAGTTCACCACAGTAAAATGGCGTCATGGAGAGAAAGAACTGGACTATTCTCAACATAGCATGGAGTATGTTAAAGAGCAAAAATATGCCAAAAGAGTTTTGGGCTGAAGCAGTTGCTTGTGCAGTGTATTTGTCAAATCTATGTCACACCAAGAGTGCTAGTGACAAAACACCTCAAGAGGCTTGGAGCGGTTTCAAGCCAAAAGTTGCTCATTTGCGACTTTTTGGGAGCATTGTCTATGCACATGTGCCAGATGAGAAGAGATTCAAGATTGATGACAAAGTGAGAGGTATGTTTTCATTGGCTATAATCAAAATTCTAAAGGTTATAAACTATATAACCCAAGAAATGGCAAGGTCACCATAAGCAGAGATGTTGAGTTTGATGAAGATAATGATTGGGATGGAAAACTAAAGAGCAAGATTACTCTTTTACTCCTTTCTTTGATGAAATTATTGATGAAGAAATTACAGAGCAGCCTATCACACCACCTTCAACACCTCCTGCACAAGTTAAAGAAGAAGATGAGTCAAGTTCATGTTCTTCAAGTGAAGTGCCTCAGAAGACAAAATTTTTTTTTGAGTTGTACGAAAATACGGAAGTGGTAAGAAAACATTTATATGATTTGATTCACTTTTGTTTGTTAGTGGATAGTGAGCTTTTAACTTATGAAGATGCTGCCCAAGATGCCAGATGGAGAGATGTCATGGATGAAGAAATTAAGGCAATCAAGAAGAATGATACTTGGGAGTTGGCCACACTTCCAAAAGATAAAAGCACCATTGGTGTCAAATGGGTATACAAGTTGAAGAAAAATTCAAAGGGGGAAGTAGAAAGGTACAAAGCAAGATTGGTTTCCAAAAGATATAAGCAAAAACCCGGTATCGACTATGATGAGGTATTTGCACCAATTGCTCGTTTGGAAACAATCCATTTTATTATTTCTTTTGCATCCCAAAATCAATGGAAAATCCATCAAATGGATGTGAAGTCGGCTTTCTTGAATGTTATTTTGGAGGAAGAAGTGTACATTGATCAACCTTTGGGGTATAAGGTTGAAGGACATGAAAATAAAGCATTGAAATTGAAGAAATCTCTTTATGGCTTGAAACAAGTGTCACGGGTTTGGAATAGTAGAATTGACAAATACTTCCAAGAAAATGGTTTTTCAAAGTATCCACGTGAATATACACTTTATTTCAAGATTGCTAAAAATAGTGACAGCTTACTTGTTTGCTTGTATGTAGATGATTTGATCTTTACAAGAAATAATCCAAGGGTGTTTGAAGAATTCAAGGAGGCTATAGCAAGAGAGTTTGAGATGACGGACATTGGCTTAATGTCCTACTATCTTGGAATTAAAGTGAAACAAAGGGAGGACGATATTTTTGTTTCACAAGAGGGATATGAAAAGGAAATTCTCAAGAGATTTGAGATAGAGAATTGCAATCACGTGAGTACCCCTATTGAATATGGAGTTAAACTGTCCAAGCATGGAGGTGGAGAAAAGATCAATCCCACACATTTCAAGAGTCCTGTTGGAAGCTTAAGGTACTTGATATGTACAAGGCCGGATATTCTTTCTGGAGTTGGACTTGTGAGTCGCTTTATGGAAGAGCCTACTACCTCGCATTTGAAGGTAGCCAAAAGAATACTTCAGTACATCAAAGGTACGCTTGATTATGGAATATTTTATTCATCTTCCAAAGACTCCAAGTTTATTGGATATTGTGATAGTGATTGGGTTGGTGATATTGATGATAAAAAGAGTATAATCGGGTTTGTTTTCTTTCTTGGAAATTTTGCATTTACATGAAATTCTAAGAAGCAAGCAATTATGACTTTGTCAACTTGTGAAGCGGAGTATGTAGCAGCTTGTTCTTGTATTTTTCATGCAATTTGGCTAAGGAGCTTGTTGGAGAAACTTCACCGATTACAAGAAGAAGCAAGGAAGATTTTTGTTGACAACAAATCGGCTATTGAGTTGGCTAAGAATCCAATATTTCATGAAAGGAGCAAGCATATTGATACTAAGTATCACTTTATTAGAGATTGCATATCTAATAAAGTTGTGGAGCTGGAGCACGTGAAGTCACAAGATCAAATTGCGGATATTTTCACCAAGTTGTTGAAGATAGAGCTTTTTCAAAAACTAAGGATGGCTCTTGGAGTGATGAAACAAGTTTAAGGGGGATGTTGAAATGTGAAAATTATTAACTTGTTTTCCATTAGTTCACATTTGTTTCCATTAGTTCGCATTAGTTCATGAATTAGAATATTAAGTTGGTAAATGTATTAGAGTATGAACTCATTGATATAGTTTGGAAGATACAATGTCTAGAGGTGTCATCCATGTACTTTGGGATATGTAAAGTGTGGACATAATTACTGTGTTTACATATACTCTCGGCTAGATACATAAAGGACTTCTCCTATAAACCATCATGTATTCCTAGCCATTTGGAGCAAGTCCAGTTGAATACAAATCATCCTGTCCTCCACTTTCTTCTTTGTGAGTTTTGAGTATTGTTTTGTGTTGTCTTGTTCTCCCCAAATTTTATAATTGTCCGCGATATCGTCCTCAAAATGCTTCCACTTCTCAACAAGCGGGGCACGGAAATTCACAGCGTGGGACATATCAGGTCATTGGCCAGGCTCTCTAGTAGTGTGACTGGAAAGTTCTGCAATGATGAATGCTCTTAAACATCTTCTTTTTAGATCCATAGTTGGATCAATGGTTGCAGTAAATTTCACTTAGGAGGATGTGAAGTTACAGAACCATGTAACCAAGTACTGGCTCTCATTAAGTCTATCCGCTTTTAAGTTCCATCCACTAGTTAATAATTCCATTGGCACCACACCGAAACTGAAGACATTAACCTTTGTGGTGATCTTTCTAGTAACTGGATCAAGTCAGCAAGTCAAATGAGTTGGGAAACAAAAGATGCAGAAAATTATCTATAATAGCAACTTAGCTTCAAGACGCTCCAGTGGGAGGCAACTAAAGCAATTGCTTTACCCCCTCCCCTCCCAAATGAAAGGCCTCATTTTTTAATCATTTTATATTATATGTATTATGAATTATTATATTATTATAACTATTAATATACTAGATTTAGGCTTCTTATTTGAAATTTAATAGAGTTATTTAGTAAAATAAAAAGGGGCTATTTAGAACTATGCAACTCCCAAGTGTCTACGATATCAGATGATCTATTAGTAAAATTGATACTTAAAAGCATCTTCCTATTATACAAATTTATTAATTGAAATAAGATATAACTTATGACTAAATAGTCCAGATTTTGGTTGCTAATTTATTTACTCTCTTTTCTGTTTAAGTGCTAAGAGGAAAAAGACAGTCGTGAGTTAAGAATTTTGGATGAAAATCATTTAAAACATCAACCAAAAACATTTGACACAAGTAGAAGCGGACATCCAAAACTTGAGTATATTAGTAAACTTATTGCATAAGTTTGCTAGCTTGTACATCAAATGGGGAATCAGACGTCGTATTCTTGGTTCACGTCAGTTATTAAGACATCTTAAAAATACAAGGACAGGAGTAAAACAAAATGCTTACCCGCATATTCAGGTGCTAGATCAAAAGTCTTGACTAGTCATGTGACCAAAGAGTTCTCTCCTTTAGGAGCGAGTTTAGAAAGTCCAAAGTCTAATACTTTTGACTATGTATGCTAATAGCACATATGTAAATGCTTGACATGCAGATAGTGGTAGTTATAGGGATATACATGTAATTAGGTAGCTAGAATTTTATTTTGTGTTATTGGGCCAAGCCCATTAGCTACTTGGTAACCAAGTTAGGTTAGTTTGCTACACTTGTATAAATACCCCTCCATTAAATGAAAATGATGAGTAGTTTTCACTCCAAATTTGTGAGTTGTTCTTTCTAATTTTACATGTTATTGATAGGAAAGTGCAGAAAACTTCTCCTTGAAGTTGTGAAGAAATGGCTGCTCCACCTGTTGATGTTGTTGCCGGGATTAAACAAATAGTTTTCGTTGACGACATTGTCGTAACGAAGACGATGTCTCTGTGCGACATAACATCCATAGAAAACTTGGGACAAATAGTCACTCAAGTCCAGTTGACCGGTGAAAACTATGATGAATGGGCAAGATCCATGTGCACAGATTTGCATGCTAGAAAGAATTCGAGTTTGTTGATGGATCTATCGTAAAATCTGATGAGGGTTCGGTAGATTTGGATAATTAGTGAACTATGAACTCTCTGCCGATGTCGTGGATTCAGAATTCTATTGAACCCACTCTCTGAACCACTATATCACATATGGAGGTGTCCAAGAATTTGTGGGGTAGTATTCAGGAATGATTCTCGGTCTGAATTGGAACAAGAATCAAAGAGCTGAATTCTGCACTTACTAAGCAAAAGGGCTTCTCCATCATAAGTTATCACGAAAAGTTTACAATGCCGTGGGATGAACTCGAAAACTACAAACAGTTTCTGACGTTTTCGTGTTGAAATTGTACTTGTGACCTTTCAGTTGCATTGGAGAAAAATAAAGAAGAAGAGAAGCTGTATCTTTTTCTTATGGGTCTGGATGAAAGTCTATATGGAATTGTGCGATCCAACTTGTTGGCATAGGATCCGTTGCCAACTTTGAACAAAGCTTACCAAAAATTAATACAAGATGAACGTTTGGAAGACTGAGGGGAGGCAATGGCATTTGTTGCTCAACGAATAGTTCCTCCTCGAAAAAATTTTGATAACAAAGAATGTTATTTGTGTGACCGTGGCGGACATTCTCTGGATCGCTGCTATGAGGTTATGAGGTATCCGGCTTGGTGGAATTTTCCACCGAAACAAGGAAACCAACAGCAAGGGAACACGACTGGTGGTCGAGATTGAGGAATAAATGAAAATGTTGTGGGCGGTCGTGGTCATTGACAACAACCACTAAAGCAGAATTGGATGTACATTGGTCGAAGACGTGGTGGTACCCGAGCACATGTGCGTAGGCTAAATCTAAAATTAGGATGGAATCCGGACACTCTAATGTGCCCGAACAATCTAGTGTGCCTGGTCTGAGCCATAAGAAATGGCATATGTTGATTGGACTGCTGAACAAGGAGAAGTCAGGTTCGAGCGAACCAACCATTGGTAAGGCAATTCGATCTCTATGCATAATTGACACGGGAGTATTGAATTTTATAACCGAAATGTTGAATATTTTGGGAGGCAACAGGTAAATCCACATTGTTCTGTAGGTCTACTGAACAGAAGCAGCACAATGGCTATCCAAGAAGGGTCAATCAAACTTAATGAGGACATAACTCTTCGTGGAGTTTTATATGTGTCGGGATGACATACAACTTGATTTCAGTATCTCAATTGATTGATTAATTAGATTGTAATGTGCGATTCACTAATGATTTTTGTGTTATGTAGGATCGGATAATGGGAACAATTATTGGAGCGGGTGAATGAAAGGATTGACTCTACTGTTTCCGAATCGTACCTTGAATGAAGGCAATGAAGGTTGATGTGTTAGAGTTGTGGCATCAAAAGTTAGGACACCCTTCGATTCAAGAAACCAAGTCTGTTTTTGTTCTAGAAGTTACGAATGAGAAAAGTAGCTTGTCTGAGAAAGCTTGTAATGTATGCCATCGGGCAAACAAAACGAGAAATGTATTTCCGTTTAGTGATAATAAAGTTGCCGAACCTTTTGATTTAATTGATTGTGATTTGAGGAGTCCTTATAGGATGAATCTTTGTATGGTGCTTCATATTTTTTAACTGTTATTGATGATTGCTCAAGGGCGATGTAGGTATTTTCATTCGCTGATAAGAAAGAGGTAGGCCGACTATTGAAAAAAATATTTGCCATGGTAGACCGTCAATTTAATTAATGAATTAAGTGTGTCCGAAGCAATAATGAAACGGACTTTTAAAGTTTGCAAACATAATTTCTTGAACAAGGCATCCTCTTTCAAACATTGTGTGTCGGAACACCACAACAAAATGGTAAGGTTGAACGAAAATATAGACATATAGTAGCATGAGAACTTAGATTTCAAGCTAACTACCAATTGAGTTTTTGGGAGAGTGTGTCATAATGGCATGTTACTTGATTAATCGAACACCGTCTCTAGTTTTGAATAAAAAGACTTTGTATGATGTCTTTATGGGTGTGACACCAAATTATGATCACTTAAGAGTGTTCGGATACTTGTGTTAAGCCCGTAATCAAGCACGAACAAGTGATAAGTTTGAAAATAGAAGTCATCGATGTGTATTCTAGGATATCCAAATGGAAAAAAGGTGTGGAAGTTGTATGATTTTCATACTAAGAAACTTTTGGTATCACGAGACACCAAGTATAATGCCATGCTAGTGGACGAAATTGTTGATGAAGAAGACAATACGGAGTAGGGGCGTAGAGAATAAATTAGTGCATACTGAGGATGAAGCTCATTTAGAACTGGAGATAAATCCAGGGAATGAGGGAGCAGATCATGATGATCTAAACCTAGATGTTGTTCCCAGACACTTGAAAGCGGAAGTGATGCAGCAAGAATTAGGTCAAGGAAAACGAATGAAGAAGGAGGAGTGTTTTTTTGCGAGATTCTGTTACTAATACGATCCGAAAACAGAGTCATCGGGTATCAACATGTATCCAAAAATCCAATTGTTCACTCGAGCCTCAACATTCCTCCGGTAAGCCCTATCATCTAGCACATTATGTCAATTGTGATCATTTCTCCTCAAATTATGTCAGATATCTTGCAGCTATAATGGAGGAGCATGAACTGACCTCGTTCTTAGAGGCTGTAAAAGATGAGAGATGGATAATAGCTATGCAACAGGAGTTGTAGGCATTGGAAATGAACAAGACATGGGCTATTGAATGCTTGCCTCCAGGTAAGAAGGTGGTCGGGTACATATGGGTGTACAAGATCAAGTATATATAGAACCATTTAATGATACAAGGCAAGACCTTTGATTTTTGAAAATCACCAAGTGGAAGGAATTGATTACATAGAGACTATTGCACCGGTTGCTAAAATCGTGACGATTTGAGTTTTCTTGACGCTGGCTGCAGCAAAATAGTGGGAATTGCATTAGATGAATGTGCACAAGGCATTTTTGCATGGAGATCTTCCTGAAGAAGTGTATATGAAATTACCACTGGGTCATCGAAATCATGGAATTGGGAACGTGGGTCATCTCCGAAAGTCTTTATAAGGATTGAAACAAGCTCCCGACGTTGGTGTGCGAAGTTATCAGCTGCTCTTTAAGAAAATAGGCTTTGCCGGTCTTCTTTCGATTAATTTCTATATATAATGAAAAAGGAAAATGTGCAACTGAGTGTCCTTGTGTATATGGATGATTTGATTATCTCCGGGAATAATCCAAGAGCTATTCAAATCATCAAATTGTATCTCTCCAAGTGTTTTCATATTGAAGGATTTTAGAATTTTGAATCATTTTTTAGCTGTTGAAGTGGCGAGGGGTCCTAAAAGAATCTTCTTATGACACAGAAAATATGCATTGGACATTATCTCAGAGGCACGTTTATTGGGTGCGAAACCGATCGGTACTCCAAAAGAATAAAATCATCGATTAGCTTTGGTGAATGGTCGATTTATTGATGATCCCGAAAGCTATAGAAGACTGGTCGGACGTCTAACTTATTTGTATTTTACGCAGTCGGATTTGTCATATAGAGTTTATGTTTTATCTCAGTATATGCAACGTCCTCGTGTTAAGCATTTAGAGGCAGCTCCGCGAGTGGCACGTTATTTAAAGGGTTGTCTAGGTCAAGGTATTGTAATGAGTTCCTGTTGTGATCTCTGTTTTTACATATGTTGTGATTCTAACTGGGTAAGATGCCAGGTACGAGGCAATCTTTGACCGGTGGGAATATTTCATTAGGGATTCAGTGCTTTCATGGTGAACGAAGAAGCAACAAATTGTCTCTTGATCCTCGACTGAAGCCAAATATCGGTTGATGGAAATGACTGTATACGAGTTGAAGTGGCTTAAATGAATACTCTGGAATCTTGGCATCAGTCATTTATCTCCGATACAATAGAAATGTGACGGTCAAGCGGCCTTGCATATTGCGCAGAATCCGGTGTTCCATGAGCGGACCAAAAATATTAAGGTTTATTGTCACTTCGTCCATAACGAAGTTATCGGAGGCACAATATGTTCCGGATATGTGCCTACAGATGCACAACTAGCACATATCTTTACTAAGGCATTAGGATGGACACAGTTTGATTATTTCCTCGACAAGTTGGGCATAAAGAATCCTCATGCTCGAACTTGAGGGAGATAATGCACATATGTAAATACTTGACATGTAGATAGTTGTAGTTTTAGGGATATATTTGTAAATAGCTAGCTATGGTTTTATTTTGTGTTATTGGGTCAAGCCCATTAGCTACTTGGTGACCATGATAGGTTAATTTGCTATACTTGTATAAATACCCCTTCATTTAAATTAAAAAGGTGAGAAATTTTCACTGCAAATTTGTGTGTTGTTTACAATTTTACATATGCAGATACTCTATCCCTCTAGGCAAGCATCTAAGGCATTATTCAGCATCCTCTTAAAAGTTGTTATTTCATATGTTTTTGTACTACTGTTTTTTGTAATTGTGGAAAAAAATTTATGAGCGAGGAACGATTGGAGAAAGTGTCTATTTTGTTGGAGTACTGGACAATATTATAAGCCTTTCAATTAGGTCATTTATCTCCTAGTACTTTCAAGTTAATTTACTTAAAAGAAGATTTGATTAGTTAAATAGTATATGAATATTAAACACATGCAAATTAGTATAAGTATCGTTCTTGCTGCTGCTGCTTCTTCTTTTTTATGAGTATATGGATAAATAAAAGGCAAAATTAGAACTTATCGTGGTTCCCCAGGGCGAGGCACTCGTAAAATGCCCTTGGACTTTTTTGGGGGCTCTTTCCCTGTGAGCCGCCTCAAGCGCCTTGGCTTATGCCCGAGACGCACCAAACACCCTACGCACAGGGTTCGCTCTGTAGTTCTCCATGCAATTATGTCTAATTAGCCTTGTAATCCCCCAAAATCGCTTTATAAACCATTGACTCTTCACAGGTACTCTTCACTAATCATATATTAGAAGTCGAGAATATTGAAATTCATAATTATAATTTCGATTACATTGTACATTACCATTAAGAACGGGATGATATTAGATTATGACAGGAACCTTTTATTTAAAATCTACTCATGTGTTAACTATTTCTCAGTCATCATTATTTAATCTTCTATTTTATTTTTCTCTTTTTAACCTCAATTTGCTTAATAATTCTTTTTTTTGTGCTTACGAGGTATAAAACTAAGCAATTTAATAGTTAAGCAATAACAAGTAACTATACGACTATGTTCAAATATTATTACTTTTGTTATGGATTATACAATATGTTGAGCTCTTTGCCAATTTTTTAATTTGTTCAAAATAAGTGATGCTAGAGTTTCATCATGAGACTGTGAGTGATTCTCGTAAAGTATAGAATCATTTATTTATCTAATTTATTTCTTTCTCTAAGGAAATTTTTAATTATGAAATTTTTGTTATTGTTGACAAGAAAAATTATAGTATAAAAATTGTTCTTTATTCATTTAAGAGATCTACCTGACAGTTTTTATCCATAATAATATATTTTTACTTTTAATTTATAGATTGTTAGGATATTTTTGCGTAATTTAGATATCATGATATCTTATGTACTTTGGTGTTATTCATAGATATGTGATAATTTATTTTAAAAAAAAATTATACTTTATTTTATTTTGAATTTATGATTTTAATATATTTCTGTAATATATATCTATTTGATACTATTTTAAATTTTTTATAAATTCATAATATTTGAAAAATTCGTGGAGCTTATGCCTCGCCTCACGCCCACGCCTTTGAAAACACTGGTTACAACATATTATAACTCCGCCATAACCTGATGTTGGTTTTTATATCATGCCAAAAGGTACAAAAAAACAGAGGAGGACATCACTCAAACCTCCACAGAGCAGTGAATGGACATTTCCATTCCTTTACACTTTTAACTATTTGTACAAAAAAGAGGTGGATTTCTACGGATGTTAAAGATCAAGAAAATAAATTCTTCCTTTGCTTGTGTCTAATAGATGCCATCTGAATTTTATCAAGTCTGTAGGGCCCTATAGCTTGTTCGGGGAGATCATTTGGGTTGGAAAACAAATCATCCCCTTATTCAATCTTCCACTTTACCAGTACATCCGCAACTTGGTTTGCTTCCCTATAACAATGTTGAATAACAAAGTTGTATTGATGCATAAGCTGTCGAGTCTCATATATAACTTCTTGCATTTGCCAGGTTGGTTTTATACATCATTTCAGCATGTTAATGACTAGCAGAGAATCACACTCCAATATAATATTGCAATGACCATGGGAGATACACCACTGAACTCTTAGAAAGGCTGCTTTGGCTTCGGCAAGATTACTGCTTCCCCTTTCTAGAGATTGTGCGAATGCCATCAACATGAGCCCGGTAGAATCTCTAACGATGCCTCCTGAGCCTAGCAGTCCTTCTATATGTTACAACTGCCATCAGTATTAATTTTAATCCAAGTTGGTCTAGGCTTCTCCCACCTAACATATTAGATAGACTATGAGTATATGAAATGAATAAAGTTATCAAGGAAAATGACGCTAATGAAGAAGATTCTTAATAAAATTTCTGGAAAAAGAAATTGTTCATAACAAAAATGACAACAAATAAGAATGGACCTTGTGGATTTTCAAGTATGATTTTAATTTAATGAGCAACAAAGGATATTCAGCCGTGCGAAGGACGGATGAACCATCTAGTTTACTATATAACAAATATCCTAAGTCGAACAAAGCTCAGAGCCTCAAAGTATGTACCGTAATAAGATTTGGAGGTTTGTCCAAATTAACACTTCTTTATACAAATTTCACGCAAACACAAATGTGTAGGGTTATTTTAAGTACTGTAAACTGAGGTTGGATAAGGTACTTCAACACACACACACACACACACAATACATTGTGCAAAGAGTTGGATGGTGCATCCATATATACAGAGCTGATAAAGCGGAACAACCAAAATTTGAAGATCGTGTTTATTTTTTATTAAAGTAAACAACCAGTATAAGATACTCCAATATAGTTGTGCGCAACCAAAACTTTCCTATGTACTATGAAATTAGAGAACAAAACATTTTTGCAAAGGACCTTGCATATTTACTTCGAGGAATTGAACCTTTGTTATTAAGAACCTGCAAGAGTAGTGTAGTTGTTAGGTGAGGAAATGATCATGTGTTTAGAAAATCGACCTTTGTAAAAGCACCTTGCTTTCATTTCAAGTAATTATTGCTCTAGGACCATAATGCCACATTAACTTGCATTTAGTTCAGCTTTAACATTGCATCTTTTCCACTAATTAACATAATGGTGGTTGCTAAGTTTCAAAAACACTTGCCTTTTCTTCATTGTCCATTAAAATAATCTATTAAAAGCTTGTGAGTAATAGTTACCTCATAAACCAATATGTTATCTTAACCGTCTTTGTTAAAATAATACATATTAACAGGAGAAATAAATGTGAATAAAAGACAATTGATATGTTCATGTATGAAAAAGAAACTAATTGAAATCGTTAATTATTTTTCTAGTAAATGAAAAGAAAAGTGAGTTACATTGAAAAAGTAAGAGTAAAATAAGTCATAATTACTGAGACTAGGCAATGAAGACTGTCTATAAATTTATTTAATGCTGAAAAAGACAAGCATAAGTATTTTATAGATAATTATCAAAAAAAAAAAAAAAGAGCACTTCTTAAATATGGAGAAGGAATCCTTAAAGTTGATTTTCACAATGACACTTCTAATTATTGAAATAAGTGTCACTACTAAAAATCAAGAGTTTTCCCACCGAAAATTTCGGACCGAAAGTCGGTCGGATTACGTGTTCGGGCCGCATCGGTCGGACAATTTCAGCTAATTTAAATTAAATATTTTTTTTATACCATCCGACCGCAGCGGTCGGACACTAATTAAATTTTTTTTTTTTTAATGTAGCCGACCGCTGCGGTTGGACAGTCAAATTAAAATAACGGGCAGCAGCCGCATAACCCCATTTCTTCTATTCTCTATTCTTCTTCTTTCATTTCCCCTCTTCCCCAACCCGACCCCCACACCCAAATTCCTAAAAAAAAAAACTCACTAATCTCAAATCACCAAGGTTTAATATCAATTCCATTCCTCTACAAATTGATAAGTTTACTTTTCATTGTTTTCTTCCTATTTTCTCCAAATTCGAAAACCCTAACTTTTTCACCTATTTTTTTGTAGTTCTTCTATCTATCAAAGTTAGGGATTAGTAAATCAGTGGTGGTGGAGTACAAATCCGGCCGGTGAGGTGAGTTTTTCGGTAAAACACGAAATTTTTTTTAAAAAATTTCAGCCCGTTTTTGTTTTAATTTTCAGCCCCTTTTTTTTAATTTTTTCCTATTTTTGAATTCTAGCTCATGAAATTAAAGTGACATAGTAGTTGCTATTTGGTGGTGAACAAGTTGACATAGTGTTGTTGTTTGGTTTGGGAAATGTTTAAACTAGTTTGGCATTTTAGTTGGTATTGTAAAAGTTAGGTTGATTTGAGAAGTGGGTGTTGTTCAAAAAGTAATTGGGTTATTGAATGCAAATTTAGAAGATGATAAATTGAAAAGTAATAAAGTAAAATCTTGTAGTGAACAAGTTGGTGTTCCATGGAGAAGAGTACACTTTGAATGGGTTGTTGTTGAATGTTGTTAATGGGTTCCTTTAGTAGTGTTGTTGTTGTTGTTGAATGTTGTTAATGGTGTGTAGTAGTGTTGTTGCTGTTGTTGTATTGCTTTGAGAAAGAATTGTTGGTGTATAGTGTAGTTTGGTAGTTAGATTCTTTGAGGCATTTCATCAAACAAGTGGTGAGCAACAGAGACATAATGGGAACTAGACATAATAGTTATACATGCTCTAGTCTAGTGAATAAAAAATAAGTATTATGCCTATAACTAGAATTCAAAAATTAAAAATCATTAAGTATGACAATTTTAAGGTTATTTTCTTTATGGGTAATTAGTAAGGATGGCGATTTTTATGTAGTGATTAGTAATGTATGAATTATTTAAATTATAGTTTAAGCGACATTAGCTATAAATAATATAGTAGAGAAACAACTTAAAATATCTTATTTTGTAAATTGATTTGAATGAAATAAATTATTTGGATTTTTAAATTACTCCAACTAATTATAGATAAGTAAATAGTTTTATCATTTCGAATAAATAGATATAAATTGCAAATAAGAAGTTTGTTAATTACTAAATGATAATTTTAGAGAACAAATTAGTTAGTAATATCAAAGTAATTGACTTAGATATAATACTACTAATACTAGTATCCTTGGTCAAGCTTAGTGTACCGAAAGAAAACCAAAATAAATTAAAGTGATGATTTGTTTTGAATTGTGGGTTGAAGTTAATTAAAGTGATGATTACTAATACTAGTATCAAAGAAATTTTTGTTTAAATCTTTGCAATTTAATATGCATCTCAAACTTGTAATTTTTGTGTAGATATGGAACATGAAAGTCGTAGTTGGATGTATAATAGAAATAATCCCGGGCGGCGGGGGATGAGGAAAGAATTTGCAGTAGGTATTCAAGAATTTATTGAAAAGGCGAAAACACTTGATGATTTTATACGGGGGACCAGATTAAGTGGCCTTGTGTGAAATGCAATTGCACAAAAGGACAAAGTTTGGAAGATGTTGAAATGCATCTTTATATGAAGGGTTTTATGCCAAATTATTTTGTTTGGGTTTATCATGGAGAGTCTAGATATGGGTGGTCATTTTAATTTTCAAAATGCTTATGTCGGTGGGAATGGTCCGTTTGTGGAGAATGATCTTGATAATTATCGAATGAACGATATGGTTAATGATGCTTTTGGAATGTACCCAGAGGAGCCATCCCAACAGGGTACATCGCAACCAAATGTTGAGCACGTTCCTAATGATGAGGCAAAGCTCTTCTATAAACAGTTGGAGGAAGCTAGTCGTCCATTGTATGAAGGCTCAGTGCATTCCAAGTTGTCAGTTGCTGTTAGATTGTTAGGTATTAAATCCGATTTTAGTATATCTCAAGCGGTCATGGATTCCATCATTGGCCTTATGAATGAACTCAATCCGACTAACATGGCATTACCAACTGATTATTACCACACTAAGAAGTTGGTTTCCACGTTAGGCCTTTCTGCACAGAGAATTCATTATTGTGTCAACGGTTGCATGTTGTTTTATAAGGATGATGCAGAATTAGATAAATGTAAATTCTGTGAGGAGCCTTGTTACAAGCCGGTTCTAAACCCTAAAAAAAAGTCGATACCTGTTAAGTCGATGCATTACTTGCCCCTTATACCTAGGTTAAAGAGGTTGTATGCGTCGATGAGCTCTACTCCTCATATAAGATGGCACCATGATCGTACAAAACAGCCAGGCATTCTAAGCCATCTGTCAGATGGTGAGGCATGGAAACATTTTGATCAGGTGTATCCAGCATTTGCTAGTGAACCAAGAAACATAAGGTTGGGTTTATGTTCAGATGGGTTCACTCCTTTTGATATTTCGTCTACACCTTATTCTTGTTGGCCAGTATTTGTCACGCCGTACAATCTTCCGCCTGAAATGTGCATGACTAGTCCTTATCTGTTTTTGAATAGCATTATCCTAGGGCCACATAACCCGAAAGCCTCAATTGATGTATTTTTGCAGCCTTTGATTGATGAGTTAAAGTTTTTGGGGGCTCTTTCCTTGTGAGCCGCCTCAAGCGCCTTGGCTTATGCCCGAGACGCACCAAACACCCTACGCACAGGGTTCGCTCTGTAGTTCTCCATGCAATTATGTCTAATTAGCCTTGTAATCCCCCAAAATCGCTTTATAAACCATTGACTCTTCACAGGTACTCTTCACTAATCATATATTAGAAGTCGAGAATATTGAAATTCATAATTATAATTTCGATTACATTGTACATTACCATTAAGAACGGGATGATATTAGATTATGACAGGAACCTTTTATTTAAAATCTACTCATGTGTTAACTATTTCTCAGTCATCATTATTTAATCTTCTATTTTATTTTTCTCTTTTTAACCTCAATTTGCTTAATAATTCTTTTTTTTGTGCTTACGAGGTATAAAACTAAGCAATTTAATAGTTAAGCAATAACAAGTAACTATACGACTATGTTCAAATATTATTACTTTTGTTATGGATTATACAATATGTTGAGCTCTTTGCCAATTTTTTAATTTGTTCAAAATAAGTGATGCTAGAGTTTCATCATGAGACTGTGAGTGATTCTCGTAAAGTAAAGAATCATTTATTTATCTAATTTATTTCTTTCTCTAAGGAAATTTTTAATTATGAAATTTTTGTTATTATTGACAAGAAAAATTATAGTATAAAAATTGTTCTTTATTCATTTAAGAGATCTACCTGACAGTTTTTATCCATAATAATATATTTTTACTTTTAATTTATAGATTGTTAGGATATTTGTGCGTAATTTAGATATCATGATATCTTATGTACTTTGGTGTTATTCATAGATATGTGATAATTTATTTTAAAAAAAATTTATACTTTATTTTATTTTGAATTTATGATTTTAATATATTTCTGTAATATATATCTATTTGATACTATTTTAAATTTTTTATAAATTCATAATATTTGAAAAATTCGTGGAGCTTACGCCTCGCCTCACGCCCACGCCTTTGAAAACACTGGTTACAACATATTATAACTCCGCCATAACCTGATGTTGGTTTTTATATCATGCCAAAAGGTACAAAAAAACAGAGGAGGACATCACTCAAACCTCCACAGAGCAGTGAATGGACATTTCCATTCCTTTACACTTTTAACTATTTGTACAAAAAAGAGGTGGATTTCTACGGATGTTAAAGATCAAGAAAATAAATTCTTCCTTTGCTTGTGTCTAATAGATGCCATCTGAATTTTATCAAGTCTGTAGGGCCCTATAGCTTGTTCGGGGAGATCATTTGGGTTGGAAAACAAATCATCCCCTTATTCAATCTTCCACTTTACCAGTACATCCGCAACTTGGTTTGCTTCCCTATAACAATGTTGAATAACAAAGTTGTATTGATGCATAAGCTGTCGAGTCTCATATATAACTTCTTGCATTTGCCAGGTTGGTTTTATACATCATTTCAGCATGTTAATGACTAGCAGAGAATCACACTCCAATATAATATTGCAATGACCATGGGAGATACACCACTGAACTCTTAGAAAGGCTGCTTTGGCTTCGGCAAGATTACTGCTTCCCCTTTCTAGAGATTGTGCGAATGCCATCAACATGAGCCCGGTAGAATCTCTAACGATGCCTCCTGAGCCTAGCAGTCCTTCTATATGTTACAACTGCCATCAGTATTAATTTTAATCCAAGTTGGTCTAGGCTTCTCCCACCTAACATATTAGATAGACTATGAGTATATGAAATGAATAAAGTTATCAAGGAAAATGACGCTAATGAAGAAGATTCTTAATAAAATTTCTGGAAAAAGAAATTGTTCATAACAAAAATGACAACAAATAAGAATGGACCTTGTGGATTTTCAAGTATGATTTTAATTTAATGAGCAACAAAGGTGTTTAACCTAGATCCGGTTTTAGGCCAATTAACAATTAAATTTATATTTGCGGAGTCACGATCAATAGTTGAGATTAAAGATCTACGCAATTAATCAAGTAATAATAATGCGAAGCGTAAAGAATAAAATATAAGCGTAAAAGATCAAAAGTAAACGTATCGTTTCCTCTGACGGTTGGCGGTACCCGTCGGACGATTCAATTATTGAAGTTGCTAGTTTGCGCAAGAACAAGCAGTGCTGTTTAATAACTGTGGAAGAGTATGTTTGAATGCGAGAGAGAGACAATGATTTTATTGATTGTAATTGCAGGAAGTAAAAGTTGTTACAATTTGTCTATAATGAACGCTATTTATAGATGTTGAATGGCGTCTGTTGAAATAGTAGCCGTTGGGATAAGGCCCTTCAAAATGGTAACCGTCGGGTGTCTTATCCAGAAGGGTTGTAACCGCTGAGTGGCCGTTTACTGAGCAGTCGCATCCCGTATTGCTGGTAACCGTCGGTTTAAATCGT
This sequence comes from Petunia x hybrida, assembly GCA_037355625.1. NCBI lineage: Eukaryota > Viridiplantae > Streptophyta > Magnoliopsida > Solanales > Solanaceae > Petunia > Petunia x hybrida. The sequence continues at coordinate 5,616,429 of JBBBVM010000081.1, forward strand.
GCTGACCGTTGCCAAGCTTAGTAACTTCTTCGAGATCTGCCCGTAGGAAACGTCTGTCCGAGAAGATGTCTGTCCGGTGACACGTCAGCTCGTGCCACGTGGACGACACGTGTCCCTTGCCAAAGTCTTTTCAGTTTTTATCCAATACAGATAGTCCCCGCACTTCTCGGGCAGAGTATCTGTCCGAGGAGTGGATGAAAGTTTTGGCGGGAGTCTTTGCGAACTTTTTGTCTTCTTATGATGTAATCTTGATGACGTGCGATACTGATCCGATTGATGATAAGCCTCTGTGACATGCGCATTAAATGCGCCGCACGGAAAAGTAACTGTAATCTGCACGTCTGTGGCACTGCAGTTTATACTGAAATGACTACTGCGTTCCCCGAGGGTAAAAGCAATAATTTTTAACCGCCTATCTCCACGTGCGCACGTCGCTTGTGGGATACGAAGTGACTGCGGCTTTCCAGGTAATGATCACGCTACAAAGCATTGATTAACCCTATTTCTTTATCGACGGCTGGATCTGCGGGTGGCTCATCTGATAGCCTCCACGTGTCCTTGAAGGAGGTTAGGAGTCTGCACCAGGATTCCTATAAATAGGAGTTCGCTTGACTAGAGACCCTTTACTTACTCCTTATTTCCTTTGTGCTGTTCTTTGAAAAACCTTTGATTTCTGTTGCAATTTCTTTGACAACTCCATCTTTCTTCCGAAATCATGTCTTCGAGATCTAGAAGAAATTTAAATGTTGATGCTGCTGGTAGCTCGTCGGCCACCCCTAGGCCGCGGGCTTCTCAGGCTACTGCTGCTGAAGTAATCCCCAAAAAGTGGGGTGAGCTTGAGGCGGATTGCAACGTTAAAGCCTTCCATAACAGGGAAGGTGATACGCGTAACTGGCCGGCGTACAGATTTAAGTCAGGGATCACAACAGAGGTGATTCCTCGAGTGAGAATAGACTGTGATTGGGACGATAGAATCCCCTTACTGCCGGTTGCTGACGGAGAGAATATCACGTCACACCGGGCTGGGTGGACAGCCATCGGAACTTATCCCTTCACAGTAGGGTGTAGGCTGCCCCTGCATCCTGTGCTGGACAGACTCTGCAGGGAGTACCTTCTCTGCCCGGGGCAGTTGAGCCCCAGTGTGTATAGGATAGTCACACTTCTGGACTGGTTTGCTACTAAGACTGACCAGTCCTTTGAGTATAAACATTTTATTTCTTTGTACAGCGTCCAGATTTTCAAGGACGGGTACGTAAACGTCAGGATGCGTGGGAGCAAAGGTTTGGTGCGCAGCTCCGAGGACACCAGCGATCGGGGCTGGGTGCACCGATACCTGTTCGTGCGCTCCTCTGCTTTGACGTTTGACGACAAAGCACATCTTCCAGAAGTCTGGAATAAAACACGTAAGTCCCCGAATATCTTCGAGCACATTTTATTTTTCCTCTTTTTTTTTTTTTTTTTTTTTGTGACCGATTTTTCTTTGTGCAGCGGTCAAGCGGCCCTACGACGGGCTCATAACCGTAGATGAGCTAACGGCGTGGGTCGAGCCGATTTTGGCACGATTTGAGCCAGCGAAAAGAGAGTGGGCTCACTTCGCTTCTCACCATAGTCTGACCGTAAAACATCACGGTAAGAATATCTCCCTTTTCTCGATAATTATTCCTCATGAGTTTCTCCTGTGACTGACCGTTTTGCCTCTGTCGCAGGTCTTGGCACTTCAGGGAACTTTTTTCCAGCTCCTCCTCAGGACGTCCCCACCGAACCTGTCGCCGACCCTCTCGCCGAAGCTGATGCTATATTGGCTTCGGCCGGTGCTTTGCGCAGCAGGGAAGGTGGTGAGGCGCTTCTGTCCGAGGGGTTGAGTCCTCTGTCAAGGAAGAGGAAAAGCCAGGCCGAAGGCGGGTCGCGGAAGAAGTCGGCTCGCAAGGCTTCTGCGTCCGCCGGACAAACTTCGGCAACTGGTGGTGACCCTTCAGTGAGGGTGAGTGCCCAAGAACCCGTGGTGACAGGTACCGGAATACCTGCAGAAGTCCCCGAGTCTGCACGGGGAGAGGGTCCGGCCCAAGAGGTCATACATTTGTCAGATACTGAGACTGAGACGGATGTTCCTCTTAGGCGGAGGCCCCATCTCCGCAGCGATCAAAGAAGGACAGATGAGGAAGCTGCCCGATCCTCGCCAAGGAGTCCCCGAGTTGGTGGCGAGGAGGAGGCAGGTCCTTCCCGTGCGGACAAGGGCAAAAAGAAGGTTGGAGAAGAAGAAGGAGAAGAAGAAAGAGTAGGAGAAGGAGCGAGTGAGGCAAGAAGAGAAACAGCCGGGGGAGAAGCCAGGGAAGAGGTCTCCCAAGAGGGTAGCCAGGGTCCTCGAGTTTTTCGTTTTGAGGACTTCGAAAATGTGGCCTCTGAGGGGGCAAACCCGGTTTTCCTTCGTGATTGCGAAACCATAGACCCAGTGGCGGAAGGTGACTCTAACCTTTCGTCCTCCAGGCTTGTCTGGCTGTCAGCTATATCGGAGCAGACGGAGCTGAGCGATATCAAGGGGGTTCGCTACAAGTTTGGGCCGAACTACCCTTCCGAGCAGGCGAGGGAGCCCAAGCTTTGTGAAAGAAAGCATACCCTGAGAATCGCTCCGGAGGCCAACCTGGTGGCTAGGCCACGCGGTTTGGTGAAGGCAATTTCTTCGCTTCTCGGTCCTCGAGAGGAATGGGTGCTAAGAGACCTGACCGACGAAGAACTGGCCTTCCAGATTGCCTCCGACTCTGCCCGAGTAAGTTTCTTCTTCTTTTGTTTGTGTGTTTTAGTAAAAACCTTCTGCTGTCCCAGGGTTTCTAACTATGACTTTGTTTGATGTTTCAGTCAAGCATGCTGGCTGCTGAGATTATGTTTCGCTCCCGGCTGAACAATGCCAACCAGGTGGTGGAAGTGAAGAAGGAATTGCTCGAGGCTCTGAAGGAGAACAGATCCTTGATCGAGCAGTGTGGTTTCCTCGGTAGGGAAGTTAACCGGTTAACGGATGTTAACAATACCCGCGTTGAACAGATCAACGCCCTTACCGTGGAGAAGGACCGTCTTTCTGAAGAGAAAGAGGGGTTCGCACGCTCTGTCGAGAGATTAGAGAGACTCCTTGGCGAGTGCCAAGATTGCCTGAATATTGCCAGTGATGAACGTGCAACGCTTGAACTGAATTTGCAGAGGGCATGCGAGGAGTCAACCAAGGCCCGTTCTGAGCTTCAAGCCGCCAGAGATCAGGTCGCCCAGTCGATGGGTGTGCAGGCTACTTTGACTAAGGATCTGGCGAACTTGCGCGATCATTCCGAGATCAAGACTAAGCTGGCCGTTCTTGAGGCCAAGCGTGCGTTGTTAGCGCAAGTCCGGTCTGGGCAGGTTGACGTCGACTCGATGCTGCATGCGACGAAGAGTGCTATTCAGCGAGTGCAACAGGCATTGGGTCTCTCTCCTGAAGAGTCGAGCGACGGTGATGATGATGGTGATGGGGAAGATGAAGAATCAGGGAGCGATGATGGGGCTAACGGAGCTGGTGCGTTAAGCCCTGGTCACGGCCCTGCAAATTGAAATTTTTCTTCTTTGAATTTGATGTGTTTTTGTTCTGTCCGGCGAGAGCCGGACTTTTGTTGGATGGGCAGGAGTTTACTAGGAACTTCTCTACCCTTTGGCCGGTATGTTTGGCCTTTCAATACATTCTGCGAACTTCTGTCAGCCATTTTTGGCATCTTTGTAAATTCTCAGATTAATATAAATATGCGATGTTCAGATCCATTCAGTGACTATGTTTAGTTTGAACTTTTGATCTTTTTTGTATGCATGTGTTTGTGGATTTTATGCCTTAGGGCTGCTTTCCAAACTTTATTAAGTTTGTACTTCCTCAGGCTTTCCCAGATGGTTTGAACTCCCACCTTTATTAGGCAAAAGTTGTGAGTTATAGATAGGCTGACCGAGCTCGGGTTGTTTTAATGTTCTGGCCGGATTGTTTGGCCTTGTGAGCGACTCCTCTTATTTGCTGTGGAAGTCCTGTCACATGAAGGTTTTTATTTTGTGAACGACCCCTCTTATTTGCCGTGGAGGTTTTGTCACGCGAAAAATGAAAATTTTGCCTGCCAGTAAGCTAGGTCTCATGCCTGTATGAAGGTCTTTAATGCCTGTATGAAGGTCTTACCTGGCCTATGGGGCCCTCACCATCCCCCTTGTTTTCATGTTGAAACACGTAAGGTGACAATATGAAAAGAGTTGTCGGTGAGTTGTCTGTCGAACACATATAACCAAACGTGGAGTGTGTCCGTTGTGGGATTCGAACCCACAGCCGCGAAGTTGAAGAACTTCGAGCTCTGCCAGTTGAGCTAAACGGATCTGGCCTTGTTCAGGCCGTTAGTACCATTTAGAGAGAGAATGTATAAAAGAAAGAAAACTCATGTAAATGTGAAAGTAAGCATTTCTATATAAGCATGCAAGTAATGGCTTATAAGTACGGGCAGAAATAGCAAACTTTTTTATGCAAGGATAGAAAAAGAGACTTTTGCGAGGGGATAGAATAACTAACCGTCCCTGCTGCTCAAAAATGATACCTCTTGAGATGTATTACGTTCCAGCTATTCGGGATGATCGAACCGTCTGGTCGGGCCAAGCGGTAAGACCCCTTGCCCGCCGAAGCGATCACCTTGTATGGTCCTTCCCAGTTAGGGCCAAGCTTTCCCGAGTTCGTCTCTTGTGTGTTCTGGGAAACTTTTCTGAGTACAAAGTCCCCGACTTGAAAGCTCCGTACGCGCAGTCCCCGATTGTAGTACTTCTCGACTCGCTCTTTTTGTGCCACTACTCGGATGAGGGCCAGCTCTCGGCGTTCCTCAAGGAGATCCAATTCTTCGGCTAGATTTACTGAGTTCGACTGCTCAGTGGCATGTGCGTATCGTAAACTGGGTTCGCCTATCTCAACTGGAATCAGGGCGTCTGCACCGTATACCAGTGAGTAAGGGGTTTCCCCAGTACTCATTTTTACCGTAGTGCGATAAGCCCATAGTACTCCAGGCAGCTCCTCGACCCAACATCCCTTCGCCTGTTCAAGGCGCTTCTTAAGGGAGTCAACGATGATCTTGTTGGTAGATTCGGCTTGCCCGTTGGCGACAGGATGGTATGGGGAAGAGGTGATTCTCTTGATGTGCAGATCTTCGAGGAACCTTGTTACTCTCTGGCCGACAAATTGCGGCCCATTGTCCATGACTATTTCCTTTGGTGCTCCGAAGCGGCATATCACAAAGCGCCAGAGGAAGTCGATGACCTCCGTCTGTCGTACTTTCGTATATGCTGCCGCTTCGACCCACTTTGTGAAATAATCTGTGATGATCAGCAGGAAGCGAAGTCCCCGAGGAGCTTTGGGGAGAGGACCAACGATGTCTATCCCCCATTTCATGAAGGGCCAGGGGGAGACTATCGAATGTAGTGGTTCGGCTGGTTGATGGAGGAGATGAGCAAATCTCTGGCATTTATCACATTTCCTGACGAATTCGTTGGCATCCTTCTCCATCTTGTCCCAATAGTATCCTGCGCGTATCAGCTTTCGAGTCAATGCCTTGCCACCGGAGTGATTCCCGCAACAGCCTTCGTGGACCTCCCTCATCACATAATTAGTCTGACTTGGTCCAAGACATTTGGCGAGAGGTCCTGCGAACATTCTGCGGTACAATTCGCCGTTAAGGATGGTGTACCGAGCTGCTTTTATTCGAAGTTTACGAGCAGCTTTTGCATCTGCGGGGAGAGTTCCATGAATGAGATAGTTTGTTATCTCATTCCTCCAGTCCCAGGTAGTGCTGATGGTATTGACTTCGAATTTTTCTCTGTCCATGGAGGTATAGAGGAGTTGAACGACAGCCGAAGAGCTAGCTGCTCCTATTTCTGCGACAGATCCCATGTTGGCGAGAGCGTCAGCCTCGTGATTTTCTTCTCGCGGGATTTGAATTGCTTCCCAGGTATCGAACTGTGCCAGGAGTTCTTTTACACGGCCAAGGTATGCCAGCATCCTAGGTTCTCGTGCGACGAAGCCCCCATTGATCTGATTGATTACCAATTGAGAATCGCATTTCAATTTGACCATGGTTGCTCCATAGTTCCGTGCCAATTCCAATCCTGCAATAACGGCCTCATATTCGGCCTCATTGTTAGTAATAAAGGGGCATTTGATAGCCTGCCTTACCGTTTCCCCGGATGGAGCAACGAGGACCAGCCCAAGTCCTGACCCCTTCACGCTCGAAGAACCGTCCGTGTGGAGGATCCAGGTACCCGGAGCCTGTCCAGCGTAGAGTATGGCTTCCTTTTGTGCTTCGGGGTACACATCTATGCTGAAGTCCGCCACGAAGTCTGCTAAGACTTGCGACTTTATTGCTACCCTAGGCTGATAAGTAATATCAAATTCAGATAATTCTATGGCCCATTTTACCAATCTTCCTGAAAATTCCGGTTTATGCAGGACGTTTCGTAACGGGAAGGTAGTAACTACGACTATAGAATGACTTTGAAAGTACGGGCGCAATTTTCGGGCAGCAGTTACTAGAGCTAAGGCCAATTTTTCTAAAGGTTGGTAGCGAGTTTCTGCATCAATTAAAGCTTTGCTAACATAGTAGATAGGAAGTTGTTTACCTTTTTCTTCCCGAACTAGTACTGCGCTTACCGATGATTCGGAGACTGCTAGGTAGATTAACAGCTGCTCGCCTTCCAGAGGTGTTGTGAGTAGCGGAGGGTTGGATAGATACTTCTTTAGATCCCGCAACGCCTTCTGACACTCAGGAGTCCATTCGAACTCCTTATTTTGTTTTAGGACATCGAAGAAGCTTTTGCAACGGTCAGACGATCGGGAGATGAATCGCCGTAGAGCCGCTACTCTCCCAGTCAGCCTCATGACCTCTTTCTTGTCGCGAAGCACGTCCGGGATTGACTCTATAGCCTTAATCTGAGCGGGATTGACTTCAATGCCTCGCTGAGAGACAATGAATCCCAGAAACTTCCCCGATCCGACTCCGAAAGCGCATTTCTCTGGATTCAACTTCATGTTGTATTGATCCAGGATTCGAAAAGCCTCTTTCAGATGGGCCGGATGGTCTTCTGCCCGTTTGGATTTTATTAGCATATCGTCAATGTACACTTCCATGGTTTTTCCGATGTGATCATGGAACATTCGATTGACCAAACGCTGGTAGGTTGCACCTGCATTCTTCAATCCAAAAGGCATGACTTTATAACAATACGTACCTCGACAAGTTATGAATGCCGTCTTTTCTTGGTCGCTAGGATCCATCAGTATTTGGTTGTATCCGGAGTATGCGTCGAGGAAAGTCAACACTTCGTGCCCGGCTGTTGCGTCGATCAGCTGATCTATTCTGGGAAGAGGGTATGAGTCCTTTGGACAGGCCTTGTTCAGATCCGTGAAGTCAATACAGACTCGCCACTTGCCGTTCTTTTTCGGAACGACAACCACGTTCGCTAGCCAGTCTGGGTATTTAACTTCACGTACCGAACCGATCTTCAACAGCCGGTCAACCTCGTCGTTGATTACCTGGTTCCTGAAGGCTCCTTGTTGGCGCGTCTTCTGTTTTACCGGCCGGTGGTATGGGTCAACGTGCAACCTGTGAGTGATAATATCAGGAGAAATACCTGTCATATCCGCATGGGACCATGCGAAGGTTGTGTGGTGCTCCTTGAGGAACCGCAGGATATCTTCCCGCAGGCGTTCGCTCAATTCGGTTCCCAGGTATACTTTCCGCTCTGGCATATTGGCGAACAGCTCTTCAGGCTCCAAAGCTTCTACTGTTGGCATGTGCCCTTCCTTCTCGTCCATTTTGGCGATGAACTCCGGGACGTCGTATCGGACTTCTTCAGGTGCGGTGTCCGGTCCCGGGTGCTGTAATTGCTATTTGCTCTCCCCGGGTAACCTGAGGGCCACCGAGTAACAATCTCGTGCAGTGCGTTGTTCTCCTCGGACCTCACGTATACCCCATTCGGATGGGAACTTCACTACTTGATGGTATGTAGAGGGGACGGCCTGCATGTCGTGGATCCAAGGTCTGCCCAAAATGATATTATAGGCTAGATCCGCGTCGACAACATGGAAGGTAGTTTCCTTCGCTACCCCTTCTGCCAAAGTAGTCAGTGTGATCTCTCCGAGAGTCTTTTCGCTTGAGTTGTTGAAGCCGGAAAGAACTCGAGAAATCGGTACAATCTTGTCTGATAGTTGTGTTTCATTCACGACCCGTGCCTGGATGATGTTGGCAGAGCTGCCCGCGTCAACGAGCACTCTCTTTACGTCGAACTCTGCCACGCGTAGCGTTATGACTAACGCGTCAGCATGCGGAAACTGAAGTCCGTCAGTGTCGGATTCTTCAAAGGTGATGGCCGCCTCCGCCCGAGGTCGTTTGTTATTGGTAATGGAAACTTTCGCATATTTTTTGGCCGTGAAGGTAACAGAATCCACCTCAATTCCACCCGAAATAACATTGACCGTTCGTTTCGGGGAGGAAGCTTGTGGTGGACCGGGCTTGTTTTGCTGAGCCTTGGCGTGGGTTTGTTTCCCTTTCTCTGTCAAAAATTCCTTCAAGAATCCCTGTTTCAACAGATGAGCGATCTCATACCTTAAGGCTTTGCAGTCTTCGGTAGTGTGCCCATGATCGCGGTGGAACTCGCAATATACGTCTTGGTTCCGCTTGCTGGGGTCAGTCTTCATATCCTTCGGCCACCTGACTCTTTCTCCCATGCTTTTGAGCACAGCCACGACATCTGACAATTCGATGTTGAAACTAGGTAGGCTGGGCAGGCTGGCAGACTGAGAACTCTCTCCTCGGGACAGCCCTCTGTTGTTGTTACGGTTACGGCCTTTGGAATTGTTCCGCGATTGATCGGGGTATGGCTCGTACCGTACGCCTGATTTCTCCACATCCGCCTTTCCTCCAGACCCGCTGCTACGAGCTTGAGGTTTTCCCCGAGCAGCACCTGTTCCAATCAGTTTGTCTTCGTCGATACGTACCTTAGAGTTGTAACGATTGTAGACATCTGACCAACTGGCTGCCGGGAATTCTCGAAGAGACTCGTAGAGTCTTCGTGTGGCTTCTGAACTTCTGATGTCCAGGCTGTTGGTGAATGCGATCGCTGCCCACCTGTCCGGTACTTTGGGGAGCATCATGCGTTCTCTCTGGAACCGGTCTACATACTTGCGAAGTGACTCGTCGGGCCTCTGCTTGATTTCGAAGATGTCTTCTACTCGGGTCTCCGTCTTTTGGGCGCCCGTGTGAGCCTTCACGAACAACTCAGCCATTTCTGCGAAGGATCCAATAGAGTTTGGGGGCAGCATCGAATACCACCGCAGGGCTCCGTCTGCCAGCATCTCCACGAATTTTTTCAATTGCACAGATTCGATCTCCTCGTCGGTGAGATCACTGGCTTTTATGAAGTTGCTGAACATCATGAGGTGATCGTTGGGGTCAGATGTTCCTCGATACCTTGGGATATTGGGCATTTTGAACGTCTTAGGTATCGCCTTCGGGGCAGCCTCCTTCTTCCAGGGCCGTTGCGTGTAGCGTTGAACATCAACTTTCTTTAACGTGGGTGGGGCGCCTGGAATCTGGTCAATTCTCTCGTGGAGAGCTTTTTGGAGTGCCTCCTGGCTTTCTTTGAATTGCCTGGTGAGAGTTTCCATGACTTCGCTCATCTCCGTTGGCACCGTTGATCCTGCATTTTGATTTTCAGCACGCCTCGAGGCACGGGACGGCGAGGCATCCCTTGGGGGATCAACGGGTGGATTCCCTGTGTTTGGCGGGGCTTGTCCTCGTAGTCCATCGATAGCTTCCCGCATTTGTCTATTGATTTCGGCCTGCTGCCGTATGAATTCAAGGATAGGATCCTGAGAATTCCTCGAATTCCCGGGGCCATTGGGTCTTCTGGTTCCTCCAGGCCCTTGATCGGAATTTCTCCGGCCAGGAAGGTGGCTATGTCTGCTACTCTGTTGGCTATGCTCGTTCTCCTGTTCCGCTGGGATCACGTTCTCGTCCTCTGCGGGGGGAATTATGTTGTCATCTGCGGGGATATTCTGTTGCTCGTCCCCGCCTGGATTCAAGTCTACTTGCTCCACGTCGTTAAGGTTTTGTTGCCCAGCGATGAGGGCGTTGTTGTGTGAATTGTTATCTGCCATTTCAAAAAGGAAACGAGGAAAACCAACGAGCAAGAAAAGTAGCGAATAGAGAATAAAATACGATGAGCAGTTAAACTATAGGAGTTTTTCTTTAACCTACGAAGGCTATTGACCGGCTCCCACTGTGGTCGCCAAATTGTTTAACCTAGATCCGGTTTTAGGCCAATTAACAATTAAATTTATATTTGCGGAGTCACGATCAATAGTTGAGATTAAAGATCTACGCAATTAATCAAGTAATAATAATGCGAAGCGTAAAGAATAAAATATAAGCGTAAAAGATCAAAAGTAAACGTATCGTTTCCTCTGACGGTTGGCGGTACCCGTCGGACGATTCAATTATTGAAGTTGCTAGTTTGCGCAAGAACAAGCAGTGCTGTTTAATAACTGTGGAAGAGTATGTTTGAATGCGAGAGAGAGACAATGATTTTATTGATTGTAATTGCAGGAAGTAAAAGTTGTTACAATTTGTCTATAATGAACGCTATTTATAGATGTTGAATGGCGTCTGTTGAAATAGTAGCCGTTGGGATAAGGCCCTTCAAAATGGTAACCGTCGGGTGTCTTATCCAGAAGGGTTGTAACCGCTGAGTGGCCGTTTACTGAGCAGTCGCATCCCGTATTGCTGGTAACCGTCGGTTTAAATCGTGCTGACCGTTGCCAAGCTTAGTAACTTCTTCGAGATCTGCCCGTAGGAAACGTCTGTCCGAGAAGATGTCTGTCCGGTGACACATCAGCTCGTGCCACGTGGACGACACGTGTCCCTTGCCAAAGTCTTTTCAGTTTTTATCCAATACAAAAGGATATTCAGCCGTGCGAAGGACGGATGAACCATCTAGTTTACTATATAACAAATATCCTAAGTCGAACAAAGCTCAGAGCCTCAAAGTATGTACCGTAATAAGATTTGGAGGTTTGTCCAAATTAACACTTCTTTATACAAATTTCACGCAAACACAAATGTGTAGGGTTATTTTAAGTACTGTAAACTGAGGTTGGATAAGGTACTTCAACACACACACACACACACACAATACATTGTGCAAAGAGTTGGATGGTGCATCCATATATACAGAGCTGATAAAGCGGAACAACCAAAATTTGAAGATCGTGTTTATTTTTTATTAAAGTAAACAACCAGTATAAGATACTCCAATATAGTTGTGCGCAACCAAAACTTTCCTATGTACTATGAAATTAGAGAACAAAACATTTTTGCAAAGGACCTTGCATATTTACTTCGAGGAATTGAACCTTTGTTATTAAGAACCTGCAAGAGTAGTGTAGTTGTTAGGTGAGGAAATGATCATGTGTTTAGAAAATCGACCTTTGTAAAAGCACCTTGCTTTCATTTCAAGTAATTATTGCTCTAGGACCATAATGCCACATTAACTTGCATTTAGTTCAGCTTTAACATTGCATCTTTTCCACTAATTAACATAATGGTGGTTGCTAAGTTTCAAAAACACTTGCCTTTTCTTCATTGTCCATTAAAATAATCTATTAAAAGCTTGTGAGTAATAGTTACCTCATAAACCAATATGTTATCTTAACCGTCTTTGTTAAAATAATACATATTAACAGGAGAAATAAATGTGAATAAAAGACAATTGATATGTTCATGTATGAAAAAGAAACTAATTGAAATCGTTAATTATTTTTCTAGTAAATGAAAAGAAAAGTGAGTTACATTGAAAAAGTAAGAGTAAAATAAGTCATAATTACTGAGACTAGGCAATGAAGACTGTCTATAAATTTATTTAATGCTGAAAAAGACAAGCATAAGTATTTTATAGATAATTATCAAAAAAAAAAAAAAAAGAGCACTTCTTAAATATGGAGAAGGAATCCTTAAAGTTGATTTTCACAATGACACTTCTAATTATTGAAATAAGTGTCACTACTAAAAATCAAGAGTTTTCCCACCGAAAATTTCGGACCGAAAGTCGGTCGGATTACGTGTTCGGGCCGCATCGGTCGGACAATTTCAGCTAATTTAAATTAAATATTTTTTTATACCATCCGACCGCAGCGGTCGGACACTAATTAAATTTTTTTTTTTTTAATGTAGCCGACCGCTGCGGTTGGACAGTCAAATTAAAATAACGGGCAGCAGCCGCATAACCCCATTTCTTCTATTCTCTATTCTTCTTCTTTCATTTCCCCTCTTCCCCAACCCGACCCCCACACCCAAATTCCTAAAAAAAAAAACTCACTAATCTCAAATCACCAAGGTTTAATATCAATTCCATTCCTCTACAAATTGATAAGTTTACTTTTCATTGTTTTCTTCCTATTTTCTCCAAATTCGAAAACCCTAACTTTTTCACCTATTTTTTTGTAGTTCTTCTATCTATCAAAGTTAGGGATTAGTAAATCAGTGGTGGTGGAGTACAAATCCGGCCGGTGAGGTGAGTTTTTCGGTAAAACACGAAATTTTTTTTAAAAAATTTCAGCCCGTTTTTGTTTTAATTTTCAGCCCCTTTTTTTTAATTTTTTCCTATTTTTGAATTCTAGCTCATGAAATTAAAGTGACATAGTAGTTGCTATTTGGTGGTGAACAAGTTGACATAGTGTTGTTGTTTGGTTTGGGAAATGTTTAAACTAGTTTGGCATTTTAGTTGGTATTGTAAAAGTTAGGTTGATTTGAGAAGTGGGTGTTGTTCAAAAAGTAATTGGGTTATTGAATGCAAATTTAGAAGATGATAAATTGAAAAGTAATAAAGTAAAATCTTGTAGTGAACAAGTTGGTGTTCCATGGAGAAGAGTACACTTTGAATGGGTTGTTGTTGAATGTTGTTAATGGGTTCCTTTAGTAGTGTTGTTGTTGTTGTTGAATGTTGTTAATGGTGTGTAGTAGTGTTGTTGCTGTTGTTGTATTGCTTTGAGAAAGAATTGTTGGTGTATAGTGTAGTTTGGTAGTTAGATTCTTTGAGGCATTTCATCAAACAAGTGGTGAGCAACAGAGACATAATGGGAACTAGACATAATAGTTATACATGCTCTAGTCTAGTGAATAAAAAATAAGTATTATGCCTATAACTAGAATTCAAAAATTAAAAATCATTAAGTATGACAATTTTAAGGTTATTTTCTTTATGGGTAATTAGTAAGGATGGCGATTTTTATGTAGTGATTAGTAATGTATGAATTATTTAAATTATAGTTTAAGCGACATTAGCTATAAATAATATAGTAGAGAAACAACTTAAAATATCTTATTTTGTAAATTGATTTGAATGAAATAAATTATTTGGATTTTTAAATTACTCCAACTAATTATAGATAAGTAAATAGTTTTATCATTTCGAATAAATAGATATAAATTGCAAATAAGAAGTTTGTTAATTACTAAATGATAATTTTAGAGAACAAATTAGTTAGTAATATCAAAGTAATTGACTTAGATATAATACTACTAATACTAGTATCCTTGGTCAAGCTTAGTGTACCGAAAGAAAACCAAAATAAATTAAAGTGATGATTTGTTTTGAATTGTGGGTTGAAGTTAATTAAAGTGATGATTACTAATACTAGTATCAAAGAAATTTTTGTTTAAATCTTTGCAATTTAATATGCATCTCAAACTTGTAATTTTTGTGTAGATATGGAACATGAAAGTCGTAGTTGGATGTATAATAGAAATAATCCCGGGCGGCGGGGGATGAGGAAAGAAAATTTGCAGTAGGTATTCAAGAATTTATTGAAAAGGCGAAAACACTTGATGAGTTTATACGGTGGGACCAGATTAAGTGGCCTTGTGTGAAATGCAATTGCACAAAAGGACAAAGTTTGGAAGATGTTGAAATGCATCTTTATATGAAGGGTTTTATGCCAAATTATTTTGTTTGGGTTTATCATGGAGAGTCTAGGGATATGGGTGGTCATGTTAATTTTCAAAATGCTTATGTCGGTGGGAGTGGTCCGTTTGTGGAGAATGATCTTGATGATTATCGAATGAACGATATGGTTAATGATGCTTTTGGAATGTACCCAGAGGAGCCATCCCAACAGGGTACATCGCAACCAAATGTTGAGCACGTTCCTAATGATGAGGCAAAGCTTTTCTATAAACAGTTAGAGGAAGCTAGTCGTCCATTGTATGAAGGCTCAGTGCATTCCAAGTTGTCAGTTGCTGTTAGATTGTTAGGTATTAAATCCGATTTTAGTATATCTCAAGCGGCCATGGATTCCATCATTGGCCTTATGAATGAACTCAATCCGACTAACATGGCATTACCAACTGATTATTACCACGCTAAGAAGTTGGTTTCCACGTTAGGCCTTTCTGCACAGAGAATTCATTATTGTGTCAACGGTTGCATGTTGTTTTATAAGGATGATGCAGAATTAGATAAATGTAAATTCTGTGAGGAGCCTTGTTACAAGCCGGTTCTAAACCCTAAAAAAAAGTCGATACCTGTTAAGTCGATGCATTACTTGCCCCTTATACCTAGGTTAAAGAGGTTGTATGCGTCGATGAGCTCTACTCCTCATATAAGATGGCACCATGATCGTACAAAACAGCCAGGCATTCTAAGCCATCTGTCAGATGGTGAGGCATGGAAACATTTTGATCAGGTGTATCCAGCATTTGCTAGTGAACCAAGAAACATAAGGTTGGGTTTATGTTCAGATGGGTTCACTCCTTTTGATGTTTCGTCTACACCTTATTCTTGTTGGCCAGTATTTGTCACGCCGTACAATCTTCCGACTGAAATGTGCATGACTAGTCCTTATCTATTTTTGAATAGCATTATCCTAGGGCCACATAACCCGAAAGCCTCAATTGATGTATTTTTGCAGCCTTTGATTGATGAGTTAAAGTTATTGTGGTATGAAGGTGTGGAAACATGTGATATATCAATGAAACAGAACTTTCAACTGCATGCTTCTTTGGTGTGGACTATAAATGACTTTCCAGCTTATGGAATGTTGTCTGGGTGGTCCATTGCCGGTAAGCTCTTTGCCCTTATTGTATGAAAGATACAAAAGCATTCACTTTGAAAAATGGTGGTAAAATTATATGGTTCGACTGTTGCCGTCGATTCTTACCAATGGATCATCCGTTTAGGAATAACAGTAGTGCATTTATGAAGAATCATGTTGATTCTGAGGAGCCTCCGCGAAGGTTGTCAGGAGGAAAAATATGGGATAGGGTTAAGGTGTATCCTAAGGTTACTGACCAACGACCATCTAAAGCACCTGGCTATGATATTGATCATAATTGGACTAAACAAAGTATCTTCTGGGAGTTACCTTATTGGAAGGATAATCTTCTTCGACATAACCTGGATCTCATGCATATTGAGAAGAATTTTTTCGAGGCTGTCTTTAATACTGTGATGGATGTCAGGAACAAGACAAAGGATAATGTGAAGGCCAGGTTGGACCTTGAGGAACTTTGTAGGCGACCTGAGTTACACTTATCTCAAGTTGGCAACACGATTTGGCTTCCCAAGGCCAGTTACACATTCGGATTGGATGAGAGAAGAATGATTTGTGATTGGGTCAAGAATTTGAGGATGCCTGGTGGATATGCATCAAACTTAGAAAGGTGTGTTGATATGACAGAAGGAAAATTGACTCACATGAAAAAGCCACGATTGTCACATCTTCATGGAAAACTTGCTCCCAATTGCATTCAATGGCTTGCCTGATAAAGTTTGGAAACCCCTTACAGAGACGAGCCTATTTTTTAAGGAGCTGTGTTCTAAGACATTGAAGGAAGAGAATATTAAGTCGTTGAAAAATAACTTTCCTGTTGTCGCGACTAAGTTGACAACAATCTTTCCCCTGGTTTCTTTAATATAATGGAGCATCTTCCAATTCACCTCGCGGAAGAGGCACTACTGGGAGGCCCGGTGCACTGTAGATGGATGTATCCTTTCGAGAGGTAAGGTCTCTTAAGTTATTATTAACTCATTTTTTTAATTCATCTTAAGTAAATTAATTAATATAATGTATTATGCAGAATTATTGGCAAGTGTAAGCGGGACGTGAAAAACAGGAACCAAATTGAGGGGTCCATATGTGAGGCATATCTAGCTAGAGAAACTTCTTATTTTTTTCGTATTATTTCAATCAAAATGTGCCATGTTTGCGAAATAGGCCGGATCGACATGATGTTGGAGACAGCAATGATCCGAATTATCCACCATTTTCTATATTCAATCAACCTGGTAGAGGAAAGTTAATGACCGAAGTATGAAAGTTCACTGACCGGGACAGAAAAGCAGCTACAACACATGTTTTGTTGAATTGTCCCGATGTCACGCCTTTTTACAAGTATACTTTTTTTTACATTAAAGCCTAACATTCAAGTTTCATCATTAATCTAACTAATGAGATTTTTTTTTGGCGCATCATCCAGTCACTTTGTAAGTGTTATATAAACAAATACATAAGTTTTTTGCTATATATATATATATATATATGTTGGTTTAATGTGTACAACTATCTTGAACTTTATATAGGTACTTAATCCGGATAATGGCATAAACTTCCCATTGTTGCATGATATATCTCACGAGCCTTATTATAAATACAAGAGGATGTCTAAGTACTTTGTTAATGGGTACAAGTTTCATATTAAAGAATGGTACTTGGGGAAGAAAACCAACAACAGCGGTGTGTGTGTGAAAGATGGTACTAGTGACCATGATGTAGACTTTGATTACTATGGTGTGATTGAGGAGATTTTAGAAATAGAGTTTACAGTAGGTTGGCCTCGTAAAAGATTGATGCTTTTTCGTTGCAAGTAGTTTGATCCGAGTCCCAAGGGTATGAGGGTAGACCCATGTTCTAAAATAGTTGAAGTTAATCACAAAAGGTCATATGGACATTATGATCCTTTCATCATTGCCCAGAATGTGAAGCAAGTGTGGTACGTTCCTTATCCACCGACAACGAACAAAGCCAAAGCCAAATCCAAAGCCAAGGCCAATTGGTGGGTTGTTCTAAAAGGCAAGCCGGTGGGAAGAGTGGAAGTAGATGATGTATTAGATGTTGCATATCAAAATGAGATTTCAACCGTTCCATTGATTGTGGATATTGAATTAGCCGATTAGTTGCAACATAGTGAAGGCATATATGAAGAGTTTGATGTATCGGTAGTTAGACATGGAAAAAAACGACTAATTTTGGAGAAGGAACATCTAGGGCAAACGAGGAGGATGAATATATGGATGACATTGAAATAAGTGAGGAAGAATTTGTTGATGGCGATGAGACGAGTGAAGAAGAAGAAATAGCCGATGACCTTGACGCGAATGATGATGACTGACATGTTCGTAGTTTGTTGTTGTTACTTTACTACAATTATTTGCACTACTTTATAAATATATTCCATAAAAATTTATAATTTGCTTATATTGTGCTAATTTATTGTGCTTATTTTACAGATATGTCATCTACGGAGAAGGCTAGGGGGAAAAGAAAGGTTCAAAGTACCTCTCCTGCTTCAGGTTATACTTCTCCTCCTGCACATGTACCTCATATGCTTCTTACACATCCTCCATCTACATATGCTCCAGATTTTTTCACTCCTCCCCCTACCTTTCCCCCTGGCATGCCACTTCCTACATCGCCTGGTTATGTCGTTCGTCCGCATGGCATCAGTTCATCATCCATGCCTTCGCCATCTTCCAGTCCATCACCATCCCCTTCATCATCTACTCCTTCTGGATCTACTGTACCACCTTTTGATCCGAGCTCGGTGGACGCTTCGGTACCACCTATTGTACCATATTATGATCCGAGCTCGCCTTTTTACATTGGTCCTGCAGGATCATATGATGATGACGGGAGGGTGAGGATTTATCCTGAGTGTAGTCATGGGTAAGTATTATTTTTTGTTATTTTTTAACTATTTAATACTACTATAAATTTTAATTTTTAGTATATTTATTAACACTAGTGATTTTTATCTAGTTTTACTCCCTCGAACGTGGCTATTCCCTTAGTCACATTATGCATTAAATCTAGATGGAGTGAGTCATGGCCATCCTGGGGTAGGGTACCCTTCCCCGTAAAGCTGTCCATGTTTGACGATTTTCAGATAATAACTATGTTTTATTTTTTAATAATTTAGTTAAGTGTCACTTTTTTAAAAATCTAATATTTTTAATTATTTCAGACAAAGTGTAAGTGGCATCCTGCCTTTGATAGCGTTGCCCGAAGCAATTTTCTTGGAAAATGCGCAGATAGAGTCAAATGTAACCTGTATGATTGTCGGGCCAAAGGAAAGAAGCCCGAGTGAATATACGATCACGTTCAGGTTCTGAGTCTAGTTCTGAGGCAACAGAGTAGTAATAATGGATTGTTGATGTTTTAGACATGTATTAGACTTGTGGTTGGTTTTTGATAAACTTGTTAGACTTGTTGTTAAGTTTAACTTGTTTGAATCGCTATGAATTATTGATGTTATGTAAATTGTTAAAGTTTCAGTTTAAAGGCAATAAGCCTTGTTTAGAAAAAAATTAAGGCTTGTAGAAGCCTAATCTTCTTCTGGGTGCTGTTTTTACTGTTTTATACAGGTGGTGTAGCTCTAATTGCAGGTTTTTTATTGCAGGTTTTACCCAGATTTCCGACCGAATCGGTCCGAAATTTGGGTATTTTTTGCCCAGAAATTGCAATATCCGACCGCGGCGGTAGCCCAGCTCAAAAATAATTCTCAGATTTTTCCAATCTCCCACCGCGTCGGTCGCCCAGCTCAAAAAAACTTTCTCAGATTTTTGCAACCTCCCACCGCGTCGGTCGCCTGCTTCATTTTATTTTATTCCAGAAATTAGCCTAGGCGACCGGTGTCCGACCGAATTTCAGTCGAAACGTCGGACCGAGTTGGTCGGACACCCTTGTGCGACCATCCTCTATCCGACCGCCTCGTTGGGTCGAACAACGGTCGGCTAAACCTTGATTTCTAGTAGTGTGTACGCCACTTTTGATCCTATCTCCCTCTCTCTTATTTTCCATAAATTTTTTCACTAAGGGTTTTTTAATAAATGTGATCCAAACTTTAATGCTTAATTATGCATGTGTTTCACTACAGCAACTTTTTTCATCTCGTTTATTTTGTTTACAGATCCTTTATGTTTATAATATGTGGGAGCTAAAATAACTTTTCCATAGTCGATACACATACAGACTGCACTCCATCTCACAACTATTGTATTTCTATTTGTAACAATAGGACATGCGAATGTATCTTTTCTTTCGATTAACAGATTATTTCAACCTTCCTTTTTCCCTCTACTTCTAAAAATCTAGATATGAATAATGACTGCATACGTTTGATAAAAGATTTTTCTACGCATACGTTTCGGATTAATTCTAAATTATATTTAATTTAGTCTATTTGCATGATACTTTTTGCGAGAACATTAGCTTTAAGTGTACTATTGACTTTGTTAGCAACAATTTCGTTCTAATTTTAAACTTTTAATTATTTTGTATGTTCGCGCTACTTTGTCAATCCTTGCGTGAAAAGCGTTCCCAGCGTTCCCAGCTATACAATTCAATTATAAGGTGCAAGATAAGTGGATATTTCATTAAATAAATATGTTTAATCATCATAAAACAAACTCGGTAATTTCGATCTCTGATAGAACTGAGAATAATTATGTGGGAGTTGGTAGATTGGGCGATTGTGGAAGATAAAGAAGAGAATATCCCTATACTTTTCGCATGGGGAAAAGGTATGGTATAATTTGTTTTAGAATTCCATATTTTCTTTCTTGTGTGAGAGTTTGAATCTCTGTAGAGTTGGTGTTGAGATTTTTTATGTTATTTGAGATGCGATATTAATCATATTATGGTGGTTTATTTATTGTTAAATAATTGACATCCACTGTGACAAAAGAGTAGTTCATAATCGATAGTGGGTTAGTGTTGCTATATCAATCTCAATTTTATTTCACGCTTGAGCCCTTATATCAATGAAATGTGATGTATGTGTTTAACAGAGTATTAACTAACAGATATGGAGATTCCTAAAAGGAGAATGGCCATGGCCATGCAATTTAAATGGTAGAAGTGGGTTAACCATAAATATAAAGAAAAACAAGAGCAATTTATGGTGACTTATATTAGTTCATTTTGTGGGAGTTTTTGAGAGACAGATAATTTGAAGTATGAAGCTTCTTAGGCATCAGCTGAATTATTAATGTTATTACGTTTTCCTATAGTCTGGGTGACTCTGTCTTCATGTACTTACAATGTATCAATTTCGTTAGCTTCATGATGTTTCTTTGTTAATATTGAGATCTAAAGTTGTTTTTGTTTTGCTCGAAAAGCGTTGTTGAAGAATATAATAAGCCATATTCAACCTTTGATGAAAATAGAAAATATAGTTCTTTTCTAGCAATTAATATTGAACTCAACAGAAAGTTGTGGTTTTATTACATATTATTTAGGTTATGTGATTCCTCGATGAATAATCTTGGGTGCCCTAATGCCAATAATGTAAAACAAATGATATGTTTTATCAAAATTTATTTGTGAGGTTATAGATTACTTTATTGACATTTAAAATGTCAATTAGTTACAACCAAAATCATCCCTCATGTTTAAGCGTAACTTTCACTACATCGGGGAGATAACACTCAATTAAGAGGAAACATCGTTCAAGTGTAACTAAGTTGACCAAAAATATCCCTCCGTCAAACTTTCCAACCATTTCTAACGGAGAAGATCAACTTCTCTCTTTCTTGTCTTTTTCTTTTCCTCCTTTTACCAAATTCTCTTTAATGGAACCATTGTCACGTGCACAGATATTCAAAAGTTTGCACAAAATTATTCTACAAACAATATGTTCTTCCAGAATTTTGTGTAAGTCAGGCCAGAAATGAAGAACTAGACATGGTGTTCTTAAGCGAAGCCTATACATGAAGAACACTATATTTCAAAAGAGCGAGAAAAATGAAGAACACTATGTCGTTCTTTGATCCCAGCAGCCCAGAGGTCCCCACATAACTAATCTAGAATTCAACCACAATTTGAACAAAAACCCTTATCTTCTTCGATTTCTCAATAATTCCTTCAATGCAAGTTTTCAATTTTTAATACAATTTCCTTAAATCAGAATTTCACTCACGTTTAAGCTTACTCTGGTAACATCAAACAGATTTCAAACAACAATGGACACCAAAACCATAGCTTTTCCTGTATTGGTCGATTTTCTGCTCGTTTACGAATGGAGCAAACTCGATCGCGTACAAGTTGCAAATTGACTTCGTAAGCTGTGAGATCGGAAAGAAGCTGCTTCGGTTTGGTTTCGTTTGGTTACGCAATGTTGTGATCGGATAAATCAAAAACAGTCTTATAGTGGATAGTCTCACTGATCCTTATCCCTAAGAAATCGGAACGGACTTGGCGAGTTTGGTGGAGTGGATGACGACGTGCAGATAATGGGAAGAGAAACGTGGGGAAGTGGAAGACTGCTAGGGTTTGAAATTCTCCCCCACTTCAACCTATAAATAGGACCTTATATCCTCATTTGAGGATACATTGAGCTGAGCAATATCACTTCACTCTCAAAAGCTATCATTCGTCAAGAAATTAGTTCACTCCCATTATTTTGTCAGGCCTATCATTGTACTTAAAGTTTCGATCGCGGTTTAGCTCAAACGTGGAAGGAGATCTGTTCTTTCCATCGAAGCAACATCCATCGATTCATCAAATACAATAAGCTTTTACTGCTTTATTTACTTCATTGTTTATTCATTCGTATCATTGTTTGCTTTGTTCGTAATACAAATCGTTAATTGTTGCATAGTGTTGAGAACTTGTCGTTAACGGTTAAACACTGCTATTTCATCGATAGGGTGTAATCGTATTGCGTTTGCCTATCATCGTATTTTTCATCATCGATTACTTCACCTTAGTTGTTATCGTATTCATTGCCATCGTTTGATTTGTTAACATCGTCGAATTCATTCTGAATTGCACATCTAACTATATCATTCCATCGTAAACTGCCAATTTGTCATCTGCTTCGGTTCAATTCATCGTTCTGTGCATTGGATTATTCGAACTCATAATTGACATCGAATTTGTTTTACCTGTCATCGAATTTTCGTTATTGACATCGGAATCAGGATCGTTTTCCAGCTACAACATTTAACAATAACTCTATCCGTTCGCGTAAGGTTGCATATTAAACGATCAAATCAAGATATAAAACGGTCGCCTTAGACTCAACTAAATATAAATTTAATTGTAAAGCCTGATCTATTTTTGGGGAATACAGTTTGGCGCCCACCGTGGGGTCTAGGCAATCGATTTATTCCGAAATTTGAATCGTTTGATACTACTTACGTTTGCTCTTTTGTCTTGAAATGGCAGATCAAAGAAACATCGACGCTCTGAACGGTCAACAGCAGCTCAATCCCAATGACGGGGTTCCTGTTCCGGCCCATGCTGAAGCGGTCGATGAATCTACCAACAACGAACAGGATCCAACTCACGACGACATTCCTACTGGTTCACAGCTGAACGCACGCCAAGCAAGGCGTTCGGGCAAGGAACCTGCAGTCGAAACTGAGTCAGGAGGCGCAAACGCAGCATTGTTTGCGTATTTGAGGCGGCACGATGCTCAGTTCGAAATGATACAAGAACAGCTGAAGGCACTATCTAATTCTATCGGAAACAAAGCATCCACTTCTCCGATCATACCCCCAGCAAGCATTCCGACTTCGGTTCCTCAGGGCGCCGTAACAGGGGGACTTGCAGCGGGGGTCGGATCTGGAGGATCGGGTACAGCTGCCGAAGCCATGGGAGTTCCGGCCTCGGTCACAGCAGAAGTAAGAATGATGGCGACAATGCAAACCTTGTTGAACGACAACACCGACAAGAAATTCAGCGAAATTAAGTCATTTATGGAAAAATTACCAGGCGTTCCGAAGTTAGCTGACGAGGGCACTAAAAAATCGATCTCAAAACGTCCCTTTCCAGCTAGTGCGGCCCCACTACCCATACCAAAAACTTTCAAATTACCAGAGAGCTTGAGATACGATGGAACTACAGATCCAAGGGATCACATTGATATGTTTTCGGTTGCGGTTCAGGCCAACGACTTGACTTCGGAGGAAATCAATTCGGTCAGCCTTAAGAAGTTTTGTGAGACATTGAAGGGAGCAGCGCTGAAGTGGTATTTGCAGCTTCCCGAAAATGAAATATTAAGTTTCGATGACATGTCTGCAAAGTTCATTCGATCATATACTGGAGCGAAAAAGATAGCACCAAGGGTCGAAGACATCTTGAACGTGAGGCAGCGACCCGGGGAAACCATCAAACAATTTCTAAAAAGATTTAACGATGAGAAGATTCATATACCGAACCTCGAAGAAAGGTGGGCATGTTTGACCTTTGCTAATAACTTGCTCAACGACTCAATTGAGGCAAGGAAGTTGAAGGATCGCCTCAGGGAGATCGATGCATGGACTTTCGATGTATTGTACCGTGAGTGCGAGCCAAGGATCAGGGCTGAGGAGGAAGAATTGCAGCTAGCCCGAAATAATTATCATTATGATCGGCCGGCAAGGAGAGTTGATAATGACAGGAGAGACTATAGGGACCAACGATGGGGGCCCTACAGTTTCCCACGAACGGGGAGCAACAACCACGAAGCTGGTAGCTCAAAGAGTCAGCCGAAGAAAGCACAGCCGAACACATCCTCGGCTCCAAGAGATCGGCCACTACCTCCAAAGGTGACGGAATACAATTTTTGCATATCGACACCAAATCTGGTGAATCATTTGAAAGGGATGGGGGATAAAGTTGTGAAGTTCCCTAGTCGCATAAAGTCGAACCCAAATACCAGGGATGAGGCTTTATGGTGTGCATTTCACCATGACTTCGGCCATACGACGGAAGAATGCAAAGCATTGAGATACGAAGTGGCTAGCCTCTTGGAGAAAGGTCACTTGGTCGAATTCTTGACTGAGAGAGGACGAAACAATTTTAATAAGAAGAAAGATGATGAGCCGCCAAAGCCTCCTGCCCCCAGGAAAACGGTAAATGTCATTACCGGAGGAGATGGTGTCTGTGGAGTAACCTACACTACGAAGAAATATGCAAAAGTCTCTTTCACACGAGACAAGCGAACGCGAGATGACATGACCGATGAGATCATCTTCGGGGATTCTGACTTCGATGGAAGGATTCATCCCCATCACGATGCACTTGTGGTAACAACAAGGATCGACGATGCCGACGTGAAAAGGGTGTTAATCGATGCTGGCAGTTCGGTTAACATCATACATGCAAGAGTGGTTGAACAATTACAGCTGAGTGATAAGATTGTGCCTCGCTCGACGGTCCTGTCAGGTTTCAACAACTCAAGTGAAGTGACCGTTGGAGAAATTATGATCAAGACCTATGCAGAAGGAGTAGAAAGTGAAACGTCATTTCAGGTCATGAAGGGTGAAATGGCATATAACGTGATTTTGGGTCGACCATGGATCCACGCTATGGGAGCAGTTCCATCGACTTTACATCAAGTTGTGAAATTCCCTACTCCATGGGGAATTCGTGAGATCAGAGGCGAGCAACAGGCTTCACGAGACTGTTACTCAGTAGCTGTCAAGGAAGGCTTTCGATTGTAGCAATCACAGCTAGTGGAACCCGTGGTCGGAAGCTTCACTTCGATTCCGTCGTGCGATCCAACGCAGCTACCGGGATCCGAAGTCGAAGGCGACTTCGCACAGGTTTCACCATGCAAGCTAGTGGGATCTGTGAACGGAAGCTTCACTTCGGCTCCGCTGTGCGATCAAACGCAGCTACCGGAATCCGAAGTCGAAGGCGACTTCGCACAGGTTCCACCATGCGTGAGAGAACCATATAAACAAAAAGCTGGAGACTCTACGATAGAAGAACTAGAAGAAGTTGTATTATTCGACAACAATCCTGATCGAAAAATCTATGTTGGAGCTGAACTGGACGGCGAAGTAAAAGCAAAAATCATATCCTTCCTCAAGGATAACTCTGATTGCTTTGCTTGGTCCCATGCAGATATGGTAGGGATCGATCCAAGGTCGCCACACACAAGTTAAACGTCGATCCCAAACATCGGCCGGTGAAGCAAAAGAAAAGGCCGAATGGAGGATTTCGAAGGAAAGTAATAAACGATGAAGTTGAGAGACTTCTAACAAATGGATTCATCAAAGAAGTAAAATATCCGGAGTGGCTTGCGAATACAGTGGTGGTACCCAAGAAAAATGGCAAGTGGAGGGTATGCGTTGATTATACCGACCTCAACAAAGCTTGTCCAAAAGATTCGTTCCCGTTGCCTCACATCGATCGACTAATCGATTCCACGGCAGGGCATGAAATGTTGAGTTTCTTGGACGCTTATTCGGGTTATAATCAAATATCAATGGACCCAGCTGATCAAGAGAAGACATCGTTTATCACAGACATGGGGACTTATTGCTATACAGTCATGCCCTTTGGTCTTAAGAATGCTGGCGCTACCTATCAGCGTCTGGTCACCACTATGTTCAAAGATTTGATCGGGAAAACCATGGAAGTGTATATCGATGACATGTTGGTCAAATCTCTTGATAGGGGAAATCACCTAAGTCATTTGGAGGAAACTTACAATTTTAAGGCGTTTCAACATGAGATTGAATCCAGAGAAATGCGCGTTCGGGGTTGGATCCGGTAAGTTCTTGGGATTCATCGTATCGCAAAGAGGAATCGAAGCAAATCCAGACAAGATCAAAGCGATCGAAAGCATTCCCGAGGACCTGACAACGGAGAAAGAAGTTCAACAGCTGACCGGTCGAGTGGCCTATCTCAGCAGGTTCATCTCGAGGTCATCAGAACGATGTCATAAGTTCTTTTCAGTGCTGAGGAAGAGCAATGGCTTCGAATGGACTCCAGAATGCAAAAAAGCTCTTCGGGAACTGAAGCAGTATCTTTCCAATCCACCACTTCTATCAAAACCAATTGAAGGGGAAACGTTGCTGATCTACTTAGCTGTTTCCGATGTCGCTGTAAGTGCTGTCCTCGTTCGCGAAGATGGAGGTAACCAATTTCCTATCTACTATGTTGGTAAGACACTGTTAGATGCCGAAACAAGGTACCCACATCTTGAAAAACTAGCACTTGCACTAGTCACTGCTGCACGAAAATTAAGGCCTTACTTTCAATGTCATTCAATTTCTGTCATTACTACATTCCCATTACGAAGTATTTTACATCGGCCAGATCTCTCTGGTCGATTAATGAAATGGGCGGTCGAGCTGAGTGAGTACGATATCACTTACCAGCCTCGCACCGCCATCAAATCTCAGGTTTTAGCTGATTTTGTAGCGGATTTTAGCGCTAATATCTTACCGGAGGCAAGGAAAGAAGAATTGATGATGAGAGATCCAGACCCCGGAGTATGGGTAATGTACACCGATGGAGCTTCCAACGTCAAAGGAACTGGCCTCGGAATCCTATTGATAGCACCATCCGGTGAGAAACTCAGGTACGCGATCAAGTTACATGCAAAAACTAACAACGAGGCCGAATATGAGGCCCTCGCTGCAGGTTTAAAGATCGCAAAGGACTTGAAAGTGGAACGAATAGACATCAAAAGTGACTCCCAACTGGTGGTAAACCAAATCCATGGCGATTTCTGTGTTCGAGATCCGAGGATGCAACAGTTGCTTGAAAAGGTACAAAACTTTCTAACTTCTTTTCAGGAGTGGAAAATATCTCAGATACCGAGGGAAGAAAACATCGAAGCAGACGCTCTAGCAAACCTCGGATCTGCAGCGGCCATCGATGAAAAACTCGATGAGACAGTGGTTCACTTGTTCGAATCCCCACTAAGTCGGAGCATCAAAGAGGTAAACAATGTTAATCATACTTGGGATTGGAGAAGCAAATATTTGTCTTATCTGCAGGCAGGTACTCTTCCCGATGACAAAAAGTCTGCCCGATCACTTAAAGCCAAAGCCGCGAGATATTGCCTCGTAGAAAATCAACTATACCGGCGAATGTTTGGCGGTCCTTTGGCAAAGTGCGTGGGGCCAGACGGGACAAACTATGTGCTGAAGGAGGTTCACGAAGGCGAATGCGGCAATCATTCCGGCAGCAAATCATTAGTTCGAAAGATCATAAGAGCTGGATACTATTGGCCAACGATCGCAGATGATGCTAAAGAGTTCGTCCGCAAATGTGACAAGTGCCAACGGTTTGGAAATCTTATACATCAACAGGCAGAACCACTTCATTCGGTCACGTCACCGTGGCCATTCATGAAGTGGGGAATGGACTTGGTCGGGCCGCTCCCAACAGCGCCCGGTGGGGTAAAATTTATTTTAATTCTTACGGATTATTTTTCTAAATGGGTGGAAGCTATTGCTTTGGCTAAAATTCGTGAACAGGAAGTTATCAAATTCATTCGCCAGAATATCATTTGTCGTTTTGGGATCCCGAAAGAGATCACATGCGACAATGGTAAACAGTTCGTGGGGAAACGAATCACAGCCTTCTTCAAAAAGTGGGGGATCAAGCGAATTGCATCAACACCTTATCACCCCAGTGCAAACGGACAGGCTGAATCTTCCAACAAAACAATACTTGAGTACTTGAAGAAAAGGATGGATGATTCAAAGGGCAATTGGCCGAACGAACTTCCCGGTGCATTGTGGGCTCATCGGACAACGGTGAAACACAGCACCGGGGAAACACCGTTCTCACTTGTCTACGGAGCAGAAGCATTGATACCGGTGGAAGTGGGAGAGCCCAGCCTTCGGTTCGCCCACTCCACCGAAGAGGCTAACAGGGAGGCCATGCTGGTAGATCTGAACCTGGTCGAAGCAAAAAGGGATATGGCGTTTGTTCGGATACAAGCACAAAAGCAAAGGGCAGAGAACTACATCAACAAAAAACTCAGGTATCGATCTTTTAATGTAGGTGACTGCGTGCTGAAAATCAAGAGACCAAAGAAGGACGAGCCCAACGAAGGCAAGCTAGGGGCGAATTGGGAGGGACCTTTCCGCGTCAAGGCAGTGATCGGAAAAGGTTCATACCAGCTCGAAACGATGGACTCCAAACCGGTGGACTTCAATTGGAATATCACACAATTGAAGAAGTACTATTTCTGAGGTTCTGCGGTATCAACACTCAGCCTTTACTTTTACTTCGCAATTTTTTCAATTATTCCTTCATCGGAAGAAATTGTTTGATTAATTATTTGGTACTAACGCTTTTAGATGATAGGCATAGTTGGAATCGAATGATGACAAACATCACCCACGAACACTTGAGCAAAACGCTCCGATCGGGGTCGATAAGTCTGACGAACACTCTAACGTGGTCTTCATCTATAACGAATTTTCTTGGCTTTTGGTCTCCCAATGATTCCGTTCAGGTAACGAAGTCAATGAACCAGTGTTCGCCTACTCATTCCTCGCACCCAAACACTGGGGGGGATGGAGTTATTGAGGATCATCGGTAGATACTGGGGACTGCCCTATAACCGGGGACTCTCGATCGAAACGGAATCAATCGAAGACAACACTGGGGACTCGTTCAACAATCGACAGAAGTTCCAACGTTCACTCGAACTGAGGACTCGTTCAACAATCGACAGA
This sequence comes from Petunia x hybrida, assembly GCA_037355625.1. Lineage (NCBI taxonomy): Eukaryota > Viridiplantae > Streptophyta > Magnoliopsida > Solanales > Solanaceae > Petunia > Petunia x hybrida. Next base: position 5,645,196 of record JBBBVM010000081.1, read on the forward strand.
AGTTCCAACGTTCACTCGAACTGGGGACTCGTTCAACAGTCGGCAGAAGTTCCAACGTTCACTCGAACTGGGGACTCGTTCAGCAATCGACAGAGGTTCCAACGTTCACTCAAACTGGGGACTCATTCAAATCAGGCAAAAGTCCCACGTTCGTTCGTACGGGGCTCGCTAGAAACCAAGTTAGTTAAAAATTCCTATGTAAACGATCCAATAGCGGTCAATGTCCGCCTTACGGCTGCATCTTGTAATCGATCGTATCATACGACTCAAAATGTATCAAACCCATTAGCGGTTTACTTCAATAAAACACAACACTTTGGTTATACTCAATTCTTTACATTTGCTCGATTTATGCGATCGTTCCGAATATTAACCAGATTTTACATCGTTTTCTTTCACCAAGTGTTAAATTCTCATTCCGAACTCATGAAAATGTTCGAAGAGTGCATTACGTAAAAATGAGACGTCATTCCTTACTACGCGCTGACATTGGGCCCCAATCATTTCATTCGACGAATATCGTTGAGACTTTAAATTACTCGAACGATTAAAACATCTTCGAGAAGTCGAAAACAATGCAATCATAATAAAAAACGATGTCATTCATAAACGACGTCATAGAAAGTTTATGTACAAACGAAACTTGCAACTTCAAAAACAATAACGCTACAAATCATTCATCCCCATCAGAGCCTTCATCGGAGGAACTCGCCGGAAGACCAAGTTCTTCGCGAGTCAGTCTCACGATGGCAATTGCCTCGCTCAACTCAGTAGGAATATCAACAACTCGGTCCAACATCTCCCTAAGGACATCGCGCCTTGATTCGGCAAGGATTAAATCCTTCCTTTTGTCGAACTCTTCTTCGAGGTCGCGCCTTAGTTTGGTGGACTCCTTTTGAAGCAACAAATTCCTCTCCGTTAAGCTTTCGGCTTGCACCTTTATCTCTTCATTGCTCTTACGGAGAATATCCAACTCTTCAAACCGATCAGCCAGCTCTCTATCTTTGCTTTCCAGGATAGAATTGAGTTCGGCTATCTTCAGATCGGCGTTGGCTTCATGGTCACTCAGTTGTGCGTTTAGAGCCCGAACCTGAAATTCCAACTCCGATTGACGAAGAGCATGTTCATTCGCGCTCTTATCGAAGTTGGCTAGAAGTTCTGCGTTCTGGGTCTCTGCTACTTTGAGTTTCCGATGCAATTCTTCTCCTGCCGAGGTAAGATGAGCGATCTGCCCATTCAAAACTTTGGCCCCGTCTTGAAGTTGGCGAATCCGATCGGCCGTCTCGATCGCCATGATACAATTCTGAAAGAAATAGCTGTCATGAAATTTATTCAGAGTAAAGAATTTCTAAGCAAAAGTTTCAAAAATGAGAGTTTACCCTAAAAGCACCATAGGAAATCTGGGAAGGCAAACTCAAATCCTCGTGTGTATTCAGCCGAGCTTGCTCCATAGGACCCATAACATCGAAAAAGTAGTTTGCCAACTTCCTTGGGCATCTTAGCAGATCGACGTCGGCTGGTACTTCGATCGTGAGCGACCGGACACCCCTCTTTTCCGACTCGCCCTGGGCAGCAAAAGCAGCGGCTTCTTCACTTCGGGGAAGAGGAACAATTGGATCAGCGTGATCTATACTAAAAAACGATGACCCCGTCTCTTCATCGTATTTAGATTTCGCTGTCTCAATTGATCGATCCAAAACCGGCGCTTTCCCCTTTGCCGGATCCCTCTCTTCAAGTTCACGATCAAAGGCCTCGATCATCCCCTCTTGATTTTCAGGGGCAGCGATGGAAGGAACAAAAACACCTTCCCTGCTGGGCAAGCCTCCCGATCCCGAGTTGGCGTCTTCGGCAATAGGGGGGAGAGGATAGTCGTCCACCGAAAGATCTCCTTGTTCGGCCACTTTGAGCTGAATGGCCGTCTCTTGAAGTCTCTCTTTAGTTGACCTTTTGGGACGTTGCACCAATTGATCAGACCTTGACTCTCCTTCATGGTCCTCCTCCTCGATGTCAATAACCGGAGTCACTCTTTCGGCAGCTTCCGCTGCCGCAATCGCCAAGCTCGTGCCGGCAATCACATCTTCTATGGTTGGGGGTGCAGCCGATGAACTACCCCCTTGCCCCTTACCAACCACCACTATCTTAGGCATGAATCTGTTCTTCAGTTCCTGGAACGATGATTTCTTTTTCTTTGGGGGAGGAGCGTCATCGGTCTTTTCTCCACCTTCGGCTTCAGCCTCCTCATCGCTTGGCTCACCTCCGACGCCGGTGATGCCTAAAGAGGTAGGTTTGTTTTAGTCGAAAGGCATTAACGAAACAAAAAAATCAAAGAGTACAAGGGCGATTCAAATTTACCATGATTCTTGGCCTTGAGCTTTTTCAAGGCTGCGATCGGTTTCCAGGCTCGCTTGTCATTGGTTGTCTTATCAAGTACCCTTACCAGCCAGGGTACGATGTCAGCAACTTGGTCGAACTCAACAGCTTCAGCTGAATTTTTTGGAAAATTCTGAGATTAAGTATAAGTCCGTTCAAAAAGAAAACATAAGCAAAACACTTACGAGTTCGATTCCATGCACTCGGCAGCAATTCCTTTCCAGGATCGGTAAGCTGTTCCGTAGGAATAAAAACAAAACGTTGATCCCATCCTCGAAGATCATCATCATTATCGGATATCAACGCTCGTTGACCTCGTTTAGCCAAATTTATGACTCCTCCTTTATAAACCCGAGGAGAGTATATATTTAGAATATGGCGAAGTGTCAATTCCACTTCCGCCTCTTGTGCTATGTACCGCATGATGATGATCGTTCTCCATATCATCGGAGAAATCTGTCCCAGGCAGACTTTGTACATTCTGATAAATTCTTCGATAATGTTATCGACCGGGAGAGTAAATCCGATCGTGAAAGGGTAAGTCAACACTGCTGAGTGGCCCTCAACGTGAGTCGCCAACGTTGATTTCCTCTGAGGGCACATCACATCGATCTCACTTGCTTTCCAACCACAGTCATCTCGAACTCGTGGTATCGATTCTGGTGTGATCGTACAGAATACCGAGTCAATCGGAATATTCTTCTTCTTCCCCTGCTCCGCTTCACTGACTTTGCAATCGTTCTCGTACGTAAATTTCTTCGGAAGAATCTCCGACCACGATTTCTTGGGGCCGTAGTCCTTCACCTTTCTTTCTTTTCGCTTCTTTCATTTCTTATCAACTGAAGGGCCAGCAGTGGAAGAAATTTGTTCCACCACCGCGCCGGATTGCGGCGGAACCGCGGCGGCAACCGCCGTAGTAGAATCATACTCGGCGTCAACTCTTGGTTGCGAAGAGGTAGACATTGTCACAAAATGATGACCAGGAGTGTAGGATCAACTCAACACAGCAAGATTCAACACAACAAAATCACAGAATCGCAGGTTTTGCTTGAAGAACTGGCGAGATTTAGGGGGATTAGAAGTTGAAAAATTTGGAAAGTTGTAATGAGAGTGTTGAAGTGGGTATTTATAAGGTGAAAGGCCGTCATTGCCTTGGGAACCGTCGAAAATTGCTGCCCGCACGATTCCTGACACGTGTGGCGATGGGAAGTTGAGGCGACGTTTTGACGTTTCAAAATAGAGGGCCACGAACGTGCCACGTATTTTCCCGCTAAAAATTCAGAACCACTTGCCAAAAGCTTTACGAACACACTTGGCAAGTGGGGGGACTATCTGTATTGGTCGATTTTCTGCTCGTTTACGAATGGAGCAAACTCGATCGCGTACAAGTTGCAAATTGACTTCGTAAGCTGTGAGATCGGAAAGAAGCTGCTTCGGTTTGGTTTCGTTTGGTTACGCAATGTTGTGATCGGATAAATCAAAAACAGTCTTATAGTGGATAGTCTCACTGATCCTTATCCCTAAGAAATCGGAACGGACTTGGCGAGTTTGGTGGAGTGGATGACGACGTGCAGATAATGGGAAGAGAAACGTGGGGAAGTGGAAGACTGCTAGGGTTTGAAATTCTCCCCCACTTCAACCTATAAATAGGACCTTATATCCTCATTTGAGGATACATTGAGCTGAGCAATATCACTTCACTCTCAAAAGCTATCATTCGTCAAGAAATTAGTTCACTCCCATTATTTTGTCAGGCCTATCATTGTACTTAAAGTTTCGATCGCGGTTTAGCTCAAACGTGGAAGGAGATCTGTTCTTTCCATCGAAGCAACATCCATCGATTCATCAAATACAATAAGCTTTTACTGCTTTATTTACTTCATTGTTTATTCATTCGTATCATTGTTTGCTTTGTTCGTAATACAAATCGTTAATTGTTGCATAGTGTTGAGAACTTGTCGTTAACGGTTAAACACTGCTATTTCATCGATAGGGTGTAATCGTATTGCGTTTGCCTATCATCGTATTTTTCATCATCGATTACTTCACCTTAGTTGTTATCGTATTCATTGCCATCGTTTGATTTGTTAACATCGTCGAATTCATTCTGAATTGCACATCTAACTATATCATTCCATCGTAAACTGCCAATTTGTCATCTGCTTCGGTTCAATTCATCGTTCTGTGCATTGGATTATTCGAACTCATAATTGACATCGAATTTGTTTTACCTGTCATCGAATTTTCGTTATTGACATCGGAATCAGGATCGTTTTCCAGCTACAACATTTAACAATAACTCTATCCGTTCGCGTAAGGTTGCATATTAAACGATCAAATCAAGATATAAAACGGTCGCCTTAGACTCAACTAAATATAAATTTAATTGTAAAGCCTGATCTATTTTTGGGGAATACATTTCCGATTCGACATTTTGAAACCCAAAATGATCATGAACTTTTCTACAATCTTTTAGCACGCGACTTCAAACTTAATAATAGAAGAGCTCAAAACTCCAAACACCCAAACCAATTTAGCAACAAAACAATGCACTCCTATTTGGATTAGCCCATCACATTAACAATTTAGAAGTGTGTTGTTTTTGTCTTTTGCGCTTTCTCATTTAAAGAAAAAAAAAAGTATATAATTGTGCACGTGAAACAAGATCTTCTCCGTTAGAAATGGAAGGAATGTTTGACGGAGGGATGTTTTTGGTCAGCTTGGTAATATGAGGGATGTTTTCTGTTAAGTGAGTTATTTCCAAGATGTAGTGCAAGTGTTAGGCTTAAACATGAGGGACGATTTTGGTTAAAACCTCTACCATACTATGACACTAATTGTCCAGAAAAAATTTAGATTACCTTTACTGTTCTATCGTTAGGAGGCAATATTTTTATTATGTTAGTTTTTTTCTTCTCTATTAGCGCTAATAGTTGCTGCGCTAAAATGAATTGAAATGGGAGTATGGATTTTTCTATCGTGGCTCAAGAATATTATAAGCCATATTTAATCATCACTTTATCGTACATGGTTGTGATATTTTGAGTTTCTACCAACTATTATTACTAGATCTTTTTTCTTTAAATTATAAGATTTAGCAACATCACAACTTCATAAAATTATTTGATACTAATATTATCCGCACATGGTATTATACTAGTAGAGGTTATAAAGAAAAATGAGAACGTGGACCCCATTGGTGGCAAGGATGTAGGCAAAACAATAGGTAAGGAATGTGTTTACAATTAACAAATGACTATTTCATTCCCCATGCTTAGTGGTCCCACAATAAAATGTCAAGTGAAGAGTTAGCACTAATATATTCCAATGAAAAAGATCCGGAGTACTTTTCGAGTTAAAACTCTTTTTTTAAAAAAAAAAATCAATAATATGTACATCTAGTAGTAAAAAGTGCAGCTGCTTTATCTGCTTTGGGCTTCAGCTGGCTTTGGCGTGATTTTACATGAGGAAGGAAGAGAGATGGTGCAGATGTATATACAAAGTCGGAAGAGTTAGATGGTGCATCTTTTGAGGACCGTACTCATTTTTGCTTAAAGTAAACAACTAGAATACGATACTCTAGTTGTGGGCTTGTGGCAGCCAAAAATATCCTACTGTATGGGCTTAAATCAGTTTAGGAACACAAATCGAATTTGGATTCGGATATAAGCAATTCTTCGTATCAAAGTTGAATAAATACGCGAAAAATGATATGAATGCGAGAAAACAACTGTATTTCAATATGATATTGTAAGTACAAATTTGGACAGAGTTTCAGTACAAATTTCTGGACGTGTACAATACAAAATGAAGTTCTATTTATAGAGCTAGGGCCTTGCCCACGTTCTCCATCATCTGCTGCCGCGTCACCCCACGATCTTGGCGTCAACTGGAGTAGTTAGTGGGGTAAAGTAGTGGGCTGCAAAGCCGCTTGAACCGAGGGGATCCACCGAGGTGCGAATGATTGACCCCGGTGGCTAGGCCCTGTTGCTTGACCGAGGTGGCTTGTCATCGAAGCTTAGCTTATGGCTTGCCTTCGGTGACAACCTCGGTGCCTGGCTTCGGCAATTCATTGATTTGCTTCGGTCTTTGGCTCGCCGACATGAGTTCGGTCGCTATAAAGCTGCACGACCAGGGCGAATCATCGCGGTTCGATTTTTACCCAATACAGATAGTCCCCCCACTCCTCGGTTACTTACCGAGGTTGCCGAGGAGTGGAGTGAAGTTTAGCGGGAAAGTGACGTGGCTTGATCTTATCCAAGCGTTTCAAAACTTGTCAACGGTGCGCGTCTTATCAGGTCACTTCTCTTGGACACGTGGCGTCCATCCGTTGGTCGCCCGAACGGTCACGCCGTAAATTCGGTCTTCCCAACGTTACAATGATGACGATGATGTCATCCCCTTTAGTTTTCCATACCTATAAAAGGGTGCTCACCAAACTTTCTTCTCACTTCCATCTTTAAGCGATCAACAGTACAAAGAAAACCAGAACCACTTTCATATTTTCTTCAATCTCCAATTTCGAGAAAGCTACCAACTTTAGAACTGCCACCATGTCTACTACAATCTCCAGGCAAGATTCCAGTGATTCAGGTGAGAGGGTGCGCATTCCTCCTGCGACCATGGCCACTGCTAGCGGCGACGCCGCCGCTGTTACGCCGGCGGTCCCAACGGCAGCTGTGGAGGGTGGAGAAGTATCATCGGGTGTTAGTGGCGTAAAACGCCGTAAGGCTAGAGCTATGCGCCACTTCGCAGCGGAAGAGGAGGAAGAAGCTGACGTCAGGGGGGACGACGTCATGTTTGATGACGCCTTGATTGGGAGCTATGGTGGCGTCATCCCCAGAGGTGATGACGATGGAGGAGATGGTGAAGGTGATGACGCCGAGGACGAAGCCGAGGGCGGTAATGTCGCCGAGGGGGGATCCTCGGGACCATCAATTCCCCTAAAACAAGAGCTCGAGCCCCATCAGATAATTCCCTCCCACTTCGACAACGGCAAGGACTTGAAATTGCAAGCCCAAACAGCTGACCAGGAGGAGAAAAATAGGAATATCCTTGTGAATACCACACCGACCCGCATAACTCAAGCTCATATTGAGCGGGTTCGGAGGGAGTGTCAATTCGCGCCCGAGGTGAAAGTGATCATACCTGATCCAACAAGCCGGGTGTGCCACAACATTGAGGGATTTTTTTTCGCTTACGCTTATCCCTTCACCCTCGGCTTCTCCCTGTCACGACCCAATTTCCAAGGGCTCGTGATGGCACCTAAACAACATTTGCCTAGGCGAACCAATGAAACAAGATGCGGAAAAGAACAATAATGTGAAAAGATCATAAATGGATATATAAATATAAAAGTGTGAAGTCCAAAAGAATATATCCACAAAAGAATTGGAGCATTCTAAGAGTGACTCAATAAAGTATGAATATACATCAAAGAAATCTGAGTCCTATCTCTAAGTGACTCCGGCGGTATGCCACCACGGTCTGTGTGGTCGGCTCACCTCAATCAAAAGTCTCAGAAGCCTCGGGAACCGCTAACGTCCGGGCTGCTGACTGGATGAAGGACCTGCGCACGTAGCAGAGTAAGTTATGAGCCGAAGCCCAGTAAGATCACCGACAGGCCCGCTAAGGTACCCTTGCGGGACAAGTCGCTACATGCATCATAAGCAACAACATACTATAGTAATCAAAAGTCTCAAGGATTATGCCCATCCAGCGTAAGGCATAGGTCAACTCAGCGGCGGTTTGGAGGTCCAATCTCTACTCCCGTGCCGACTAACCTAGACCTACGATGGACTAGCAACACCACGACTAAGTATCAACCATATACCGTGACCCGAAGTCACTATCACAATCATGAATAAGTAGACCAACGACCCGTAGTCGTTGGCTCATCTCAAATCTGTCTACGATCGCACCACACCCCCTGTCAAGTGCGTCGTATCTCAATAAATCAAGTGACCACACCACACCCCTTGTCAAGTGTGTCACATCTCAAAGATCAAGTGTCCACACCACACCCCCTGTCAAGTGTGACACATCTCATAGTATAGGCGACACCACACCCCCTGTCAAGTGTCCCTCTAACAGTATTAATATCCACGACATTAATAACAATAACAGAAATATTAATAACGATAATATTTCACAGTCACCGTAACCCAGGTTGGTTATGCTAGCTGAACGTAAGGCGAAGGTTAACCCGACCACAGTTTGGGGGTACAATCCCTACTCCCATGTCGTCCAACCCAAGGTTACGTATAGACAGCACTACCCAACCCGGCACGTGAACAAATCAAGTACAAATATCATACAAAAGCCGGCAAAATCCTCGGCAAGACATTTATCATGACATGCCGGCAACATCCTCGGCCATGTCCCAAGTTCTTGCTATCTAAGCATGGCGTAGCAAGCGTTACTACGATATAAATTTAAGCTACCTCGACGTAGCGTTTAGACCGGCACATACCTCGGTCGAGTCACAATCTCGCTATTTATAACAAACAATAATAGCAAGTAATTCACATCATTAATCCTAACCATTGTTAGGTATATATATGCGTACATGAAGCATACTAGCATGAAGGAAGAGTCCACAAGCACAATAGAGGTCAAGTCTCACTTACCTCGAAATTCGGGCTCAAATGCCGGGAAGAATCTCCTTTCCCGCTCGCCTTGTCCGCGAAGGACTCTCCACTAGGTCTATTAAGACAAGATATAGCACATATGAGTGCTCAATTATAGCTATTTAAGCCTATAGGCATCCTAGGGTAAAAATTACCAAAATGCCCCCGGGTAGGGCCGAGCCCTAAATTTACAAAATGTACTTTTCCGGACTCCCCACGCTCCCGTGAGTCCAAAAGTACACTTAGATTCCATATGCGAGCCTTGCTCGATGTCTTTCCCCAATTCTTAAGAATCTAGGGTTCTAACCCATTTCCAAGAATCAACCCTTTGATTCTTGTGTTAATCAACATAAAGATGGATTGAAAGGGCTTACCTTAAGTGTAAGTATAATTGGGTCTTCAAGAAATACCCAAAAATCGCCTCAAGAGCTCACCAAATGATTTTTATAAGTTATGAACCGAAATGGCCCGAAATGGCCTTTTTATAGCAGTTTTTGCCTCTGTGACAGCTTCTTTTGAAAAAATCATAACATTTGATAGGAATGTTCAAATGACCTGAAAATGATTCCATTAGAACCACAACTCAAAGGGATACAACTTTCATGTTTTGAGTTTTTTCTAATTCCTTACGGATTGGCCGAAAAATCAGCTTTTATCCGGTTGTTTGCGCCAAAACAGAACAGAAAAGTCACACCAGATTTTCTACTGTTTTAGGGGCAAAACGGGACCCTACGAAGCTCGGAATGATGCCAAATTTGCACACAAGTCATAAAATACTTGGGTGACATGCTCGTCAAGACGGAACTCAATTCGGACCTCCAGAACTCAAAAAGTGGGTCCCACGGCAAAGGTTCAATTTTCGATTTTCGCCAAAATAGCGAAATTTAACCAAACGACCTCGGAATCCAATTCCGAAAGTTGCTACAAGTCACAAATGACTATACGAACCTAACGGAACTTTCGGATCTCTCATCGGAGCTCATTTGCTCAAATCGAGCTCGGAAACCTCTTTTAACTCTTTTAAACTTCCGAAACGGGGACTTTATCAAAAGTCCTATCAAACGAGGTCCGTTTTCAATTTTGAAGGTTGCTACATATCATAAATGACGAGACGGACCTAACGGTGCGCTCGGATTTTCCATCGGGGTTCGTTTACTCAAAACGACTTATCGAAACCCCAAATTCCTTTCCGGAATTTCATAAACGGATCCTTTTCTCGAAAACCTATCAAACGGACTCCGTTTCGACTCAGATTTCACAGACGGGTCATAAATGACCTAACGGAGCTTTTGGGACTGTCGACACGTAAATCGAGGTCCCGGATCTCGTAACGACTATTTGAGGGTCGTTACATTCTCCCCCACTTAGACTCTCGGCCGTCCTCGGACGAGCCTAAGTCTAAGGTAGGATCCACACACTAGCCACGGAGCTGGGACGGATTTCGATGACCCCTCGGTACCACCCGAAATCAATAAAACTTAAAAAATGCAAATTCAGGCTTAGAAAATACAGGGATTTCACACCTGAATCATCGAACAAGCGCGGATGCCTCTCACGCATCTCGGACTCAAGCTCCCAAGTGGCCTCGGCAATGGAGTGATGCCCCCACTGAACTCTCACAAGTGGGATCACCTTCGATCTCATCTTACGGACCTCTCTAGCCACAATAGCAATAGGCTCCTCCGAATAAGCTAAGTCGCCATCTACCTCCACGGAAGCCATATCAATCACATGAGACAGATCGTGAACATACTTCCGGAGCATGGACACATGGAACACCGGATAAAGAGATGGAGGCAAAGCCAGTCTATAAGCAACGGCGCCAACGCGCTCCAATATCTCAAAAGGCCCAATGAACCTAGGACTGAGCTTGCCTTTCTTCCCAAATCTCATAACAACCCTTCATGGGCGACACTCTGAGAAATACCCGGTCCCCAACCATGAACTCAAGATCTCTCCGCCTCCGATCTGCATACGATATCTGCCGGCTCTGAGCCGTGCGGAGTCGATCCTGAATAACCCGGACCTTATCTAAGGTCTGCTGCACCAAATCGGGCCCCAACACCTGGACCTCACCAGACTCGAACCAACCGATAGGCGAGCGACATCTCCGACCATACAATGCCTCAAACGGAGCCATCTGGATAGAAGCCTGATAGCTATTATTATACGCAAACTCTGCTAGCGGCAAATGGCTATCCCAATGGCCTCCAAATTCAATAGCACACGCCCTCAACATATCCTCGAGGATCTGAATGGTCCGTTCAGACTGGCCATCAGTCTGCGGGTGAAATGCAGTGCTGAGATCGACCCGAGTACCCAACTCTCTCTGAAAAGATCTCCAAAACTGAGCTGTGAACTGAGCACCTCGGTCAGAAATGATAGAAACAGGAGCACCATGCAATCTCACAATCTGCTCAATGAAGATACGAGCCAGACGCTCCGAGGTATAAGTAGTCCTCACTGGAATGAAGTGAGCCGACTTCGTCAGTCGATCAACTACTACCCACACCGAATCATGCTTACCCACGGTCAGCGGCGAACCAACTACGAAATCCATAGTGATCTGCTCCCACTTCCACTCGGGAATGGGCATAGACTGGGTCACCCCGGCTGGCCTCCGGTGCTCATACTTCACATGCTGGCAATTCAAACACCGAGATACATAATCAGCAACATCCCTCTTCATCCCTTTCCACAAATACAGCTCTCGAAGATCATGATACATCTTCGCAGTACCCGGATGGATGGAATATCTCGAACTGTGAGCCTCTGCCAAAATCATCTGCCTCAGCTCCACAATGGCTGGAACACATACCCGGCCGTTAAGCCGCAAAGCACCATCATCACCAATCACGAACGAGGACACTCCCCCACTCAGGACCCTGTCCCGGAGATCTCTCAGATAAGGATCCTCGAACTGCCTTTCCCGAATCTGGGAAGCTAAAGACGACTGAGACCCCACATATGCAAGCACCCGGCCTGGAACAGAATCATCAAACCGAACCCCACTAATGGACAAAGCCTGCAACTCACGGGCCAACAGCCTCATATCAGCATCAAGATAGGCGAGGCTACCCATGGACTTCCTACTCAAGGCATCGGCTACAACATTAGCCTTTCCGGGATGATACCGGATAGAAAGATCATAATCCTTCAGCAGCTCTAACCAGCGGCGCTGTCTCCCGTTCAAGTCCTTCTGAGTGAACAAGTACTGGAGACTCTTATGATCGGTGAATATCTCACATGGCTCGCCATAAAGATAGTGCCTCCACAACTTCAGTGCAAACACGACAGCTAACAGCTCCAAATCATGGACATGATAATTCTTCTCATGGACCTTCAGCTGTCTCGAGGCATAAGCTATCAACTTACCCTCCTGCAGAACGCTACCCAGGCCAACACCCGAAGCATCACAATATACGGTGAATCCCCCGGATCCACTAGGCAAGGCCAACACTGGCGCTGAAGTCAACAGAGTCTTAAGCTTCTGAAAGCTAGACTCACAGGCATCGGACCACAGGAAAGGAACATTCTTCTGGGTCAACTTCGTCAGAGGTGCTGAAATAGAAGAAAACCCCTCGACGGACCGCCGATAATAACCTGCCAAGCCTAAGAAACTCCGAATCTCTGTAGGAGAAGTAGGCTTAGGCCAACTCTGAACGGCCTCTATCTTCTTCGGATCAACACACACCCCATCCTTGGTCACCACGTGACCTAGGAAAGATACAGAACTGAGCCAAAATTCACACTTGGAGAATTTGGCATACAACTGCTGATCCCTCAGAGTCCGAAGAACAACTCTCAAATGCTGCTCATGCTCCTCCCTGCTCCTCGAATAAACCAAGATATCATCGATAAACACAATGACGAAGGAGCCAAGGTAGGCCTTGAACACTCGGTTCATCAGATCCATGAAAGCAGCTGGGGCATTCGTAAGCCCGAAAGACATCACCAGAAACTCATAGTGGCCATATCGGGTACGAAAAGCAGTCTTGGAAACGTCCTCGGACCGAATCCTCAACTGATGATACCCCGACCTCAAATCAATCTTCGAAAAAAAGGTAGCACCCTGAAGCTGATCAAACAAATCATCAATACGCGGCAAAGGATACCTATTCTTGATAGTAACCTTATCGAGCAAATCCTGAATCTGCTCCTTCAGCTCCCTTAACTCAACAGGAGCCATACGATATGGGGGAATAGATTTAGGCTGAGTGCCTGGCAATAGATCAATGCAAAACTCTATCTCCCGCATAGGCGGCAAACCCGGCAAATCATCAGGAAACACATCCGGATACTCACAAACAACCGGAACTCTATCAAGGGATAACTCCTCTGCCCGGACATCCCGAACTGAAGCAATATATCCCTCACACCCACTAGATATCATCCTCTGCGCCTCCAAGAAAGAAATGATCCTACTCTTCGGAGAAGGCCTGGAACCTCTCCATACAACCCGAGACTCACCCTCTGCCCCGATCGTCACGGACTTGGCATGGCAATCCAAAGTCGCATGACAGGAAGCCAGCCAATCCATGCCCATAATGACATCGAAATCAGACATATCGAGCAGCATCAGGTCCACTAAGGACTCTACACCACAGATGGAGATCATACACTGCCGATAACCCCTATCTATACATATAGAAGACCCGACAGGGGTGGCAACCATAAAGGGATCATCTAAGAAGACCAGATCCCTGCCCAAGCAAGTGGCAAATCCCGGCGACACATACGAATAGGTAGACCCCGGATCAATAAGAGCATAAGCATCGCGGCCACAGACAGAAATAATACCTGTGATGACATCATTGGATGCCTCAGCATCCTGACGAGTCATAGCATAGACCTGCGCCGAGCCTCCTGAACCCGGAGCTCTCTGAGACTGCTGTCTAGGAGGAATCTGAGAAACGGGCCTGGCGGCCTGAGGACCAGATGGTACCATAGCTGCGGATCCCTGGCGACCTGATGAAACATAAGGGCAACTCCTGACATAGTGCTCTAGAGACCCACACTCAAAACATCCATCACCTCTACCTCCTCTACCGCCTCTACCACCTCTGCCACGACCACCTCCAGACGAACACCTCCCATGATGCCTCTGATGGCACCTCCCGCACTGCGGCGGACCAGACTGTGAAGAGCCACCCCGCCTCTGGGATGACTGAGGCCTCGGGGTCTCTGAAGAAAAATCCTGGGCAGGCAAAGCAGCAGCCTGGGGCCTAGACTGAGAACGGCCCTGATGACCCTGACCCCTCTGAGCGGATCCACTATACCCACCAGACTGACGCGACCTCTTGGCCGCCCTCTCCGCGTCAGCCCTGGCGAAGATATCCTCCATCCGCCGCGCCACATCAACTATCTCAAAATATGACTTGTTGCCCATATCAGGGGCAACAGCTACCTGGAAGCGGGGATGAAGACCCTCAACAAACCGGAGGACCTTGTCCCTCTCCTGAGCCACCATAGCCGGCGCAAACTGAGACAACCACAAGAACCTGGTGTCATACTCTGAAACAGACAGGTTTCCCTGCCTCAACCCCTCAAACTCGCGCCTCTGAGCATCGTGCTGACTCTGGGGCACGAACCTGCTCATGAACATAGACACGAACTCAGCCCAAGACAAAGGAGGGAGGTCACTAGACCTCTGCCGCATCATGGAGACCCACCATGTCTCCGCATCTCCCGATAATCTGAAAGAAGCACACTGCACCCCTAAGGTGTCTCTAGTACCAAGAACTGTCAAAATCTTCTCACACTTCTGAATGTACCTCTGGGCAGTACATGTAGCTGAGGTACCGTCGAACTCTGGAGGCTGAAGCTTCATGAATGACCCTATCCTCCTGGCAACCTCCTCAGTGCCCATAGAAGGAGTAGAAATAACAGGACCTGCCTGAGGAGCAGAAGCAGAAGGCTGGGCAGTATGATCAGGAGCAGCCTCAGAAGTAGGCGTGCTCATAACAGGTGTGGTCAGCTGAGGAGCCGAAACAGGAGCTGCAACATCATCTCTGACAGGGACCTGATGGCTAGACAAGGCCATCAGTCTCATATACTCCTCTGAAGAGATCACAACGGTGCCTGGCACAACAGCAGGCACAGGGGGAATAGATGCTGACAGAGTCGCTGCGGACACCGCAGGGATAGCTGTGTCCTGCCTAGTGGCTGATGGGCGACCTGCCCGAGTCTTCTTAGCAGCTGGCGGCTGCGTAGGTGCTGATGGCTCTCCCGCAGACGCGGGTGTAGAAGATGCAGCCCTCCTGGCTGAGGATGCTCGCGTCCTCGCCATCTGATACAATACACGAAAAAGGGTCAGCACCTATATAAGCTACTCAGCACGAATAGAGATGAAACGAAGGGAAAACATTTCCTAACATGCCCTTGTAGCCTCTCGCTCATAAGTATGGTCGACAACATACCCATAAGCAAGACTCTACTCAGACACTGCTCCAAGACTCCTAGGACTCGAATTAGAACCTAGGGCTCTGATACCAAACTGTCACGACCCGATTTCCAAGGGCTCGTGATGGCACCTAAACAACATTTGCCTAGGCGAACCAATGAAACAAGATGCGGAAAAGAACAATAATGTGAAAAGATCATAAATGGATATATAAATATAAAAGTGTGAAGTCCAAAAGAATATATCCACAAAAGAATTGGAGCATTCTAAGAGTGACTCAATAAAGTATGAATATACATCAAAGAAATCTGAGTCCTATCTCTAAGTAACTCCGGCGCTATGCCACCACGCTCTGTGTGGTCGGCTCACCTCAATCAAAAGTCTCAGAAGCCTCGGGAACCGCTAACGTCCGGGCTGCTGACTGGATGAAGGACCTGCGCACGTAGCAGAGTAAGTTATGAGCCGAAGCCCAGTAAGATCACCGACAGGCCCGCTAAGGTACCCTTGCGGGACAAGTCGCTACATGCATCATAAGCAACAACATACTATAGTAATCAAAAGTCTCAAGGATTATGCCCATCCAGCGTAAGGCATAGGTCAACTCAGCGGCGGTTTGGAGGTCCAATCTCTACTCCCGTGCCGACTAACCTAGACCTACGATGGACTAGCAACACCACGACTAAGTATCAACCATATACCGTGACCCGAAGTCACTATCACAATCATGAATAAGTAGACCAACGACCCGTAGTCGTTGGCTCATCTCAAATCTGTCTACGATCGCACCACACCCCCTGTCAAGTGCGTCGTATCTCAATAAATCAAGTGACCACACCACACCCCTTGTCAAGTGTGTCACATCTCAAAGATCAAGTGTCCACACCACACCCCCTGTCAAGTGTGACACATCTCATAGTATAGGCGACACCACACCCCCTGTCAAGTGTCCCTCTAACAGTATTAATATCCACGACATTAATAACAATAACAGAAATATTAATAACGATAATATTTCACAGTCACCGTAACCCAGGTTGGTTATGCTAGCTGAACGTAAGGCGAAGGTTAACCCGACCACAGTTTGGGGGTACAATCCCTACTCCCATGTCGTCCAACCCAAGGTTACGTATAGACAGCACTACCCAACCCGGCACGTGAACAAATCAAGTACAAATATCATACAAAAGCCGGCAAAATCCTCGGCAAGACATTTATCATGACATGCCGGCAACATCCTCGGCCATGTCCCAAGTTCTTGCTATCTAAGCATGGCGTAGCAAGCGTTACTACGATATAAATTTAAGCTACCTCGACGTAGCGTTTAGACCGGCACATACCTCGGTCGAGTCACAATCTCGCTATTTATAACAAACAATAATAGCAAGTAATTCACATCATTAATCCTAACCATTGTTAGGTATATATATGCGTACATGAAGCATACTAGCATGAAGGAAGAGTCCACAAGCACAATAGAGGTCAAGTCTCACTTACCTCAAAATTCGGGCTCAAATGCCGGGAAGAATCTCCTTTCCCGCTCGCCTTGTCCGCGAAGGACTCTCCACTAGGTCTATTAAGACAAGATATAGCACATATGAGTGCTCAATTATAGCTATTTAAGCCTATAGGCATCCTAGGGTAAAAATTACCAAAATGCCCCCGGGTAGGGCCGAGCCCTAAATTTACAAAATGTACTTTTCCGGACTCCCCACGCTCCCGTGAGTCCAAAAGTACACTTAGATTCCATATGCGAGCCTTGCTCGATGTCTTTCCCCAATTCTTAAGAATCTAGGGTTCTAACCCATTTCCAAGAATCAACCCTTTGATTCTTGTGTTAATCAACATAAAGGTTCAATTTTCGATTTTCGCCAAAATAGCGAAATTCAACCAAACGACCTCGGAATCCAATTCCGAAAGTTGCTACAAGTCACAAATGACTATACGAACCTAACGGAACTTTCGGATCTCTCATCGGAGCTCATTTGCTCAAATCGAGCTCGGAAACCTCTTTTAACTCTTTTAAACTTCCGAAACGGGGACTTTATCAAAGTCCTATCAAACGAGGTCCATTTTCAATTTTGAAGGTTGCTACATATCATAAATGACGAGACGGACCTAACGGTGCGCTCGAATTTTCCATCGGGGTTCGTTTACTCAAAACGACCTATCGAAACCCCAAATTCCTTTCCGGAATTTCATAAACGGATCCTTTTCTCGAAATATCTATCAAACGGACTCCGTTTCGACTCAGATTTCACAGACGGGTCATAAATGACCTAACGGAGCTTTTGGGACTGTTGACATGCAAATCGAGGTCCCGGATCCCGTAACGACTATTTGAGGGTCGTTACACTCCCTCCCGGTCCATGGAGTAATTGATGATTTTTGCCGGGCCTACAACTTATGTTTGGCTCAACTTGGCCCCGGCATCTGGAGGGTTGTCCAATGCATGGATTGGTTGAGCACGAAGGCCGGGGTAGATTTCACTTTTAAACACCTCATCTCACTTTACTACCCCTACTTTCACAAGGCCCGGGTCGTGGCGCTGAATAACCGAGGCAAGTTTGCCCTTCTTCATAAGAGTGAGGATCACGGGGACCGGGGTTGGAGCGATCGGTACATCTTGTTGGAGACAAAAGTTTTATCCACCGAGCCTGATTTCTCCGAACGGTGGAATAACACACGTAAGTATTCTTCCTTTCATATCTCACTTCTCGGTGGTTTGTCCATGTTAATTGACTTCATTTCTTTGTTGTTTCTTCAGCCAACAAGGTAGACATCGTGCCCCCGGCAGGTTTGACCGAGTGGGTCAAAGTGATGACCGGGGCTCGTGAACGCCCCGAGAGGACATGGATGAAAATGGCTGCCGAACTTGGTTGGCAATGCAAGAGGCACGGTAAGTTTTCGGTGATGTTTTGATAGGTGGGCTGTTTTGAGATTTCGACTTTGTTTTACTGACTTTCCTTCCCTCGGTATTAGGTTTTCCAAACCGTGCCGTCAACACCAAGAAGAGTAAGAAGAAAAAGGAGGAGAAGAAGAAGAAGGATGGGGAGGAGACCGAGTCAGATGATGATCTGGCTGCGGTGGCTGGGGAGTACAAAGGGCTGAAGGTTTCCAAGTCTTCAAAAGTTTCGATGGGAGCCTCCGACAAAGGGACCTCCAAAGGTAACATTCGTCCTCGGTTGGTATCATCGAATGTCATTCCTTCTTTGTTTTTATTCTAGTTTCTTCCCCTGTTGCAGGCGTGAAGAGGAAGAGGGCCACTTCAAAGAAATCTTCCCGTTCGGTGGCTCCTCGCACCGAGGTGGAGGTTCCTCCTTAACCCGAGGCGGCGGTGGAGAGGCGCCGAAGATTAGTTGACGAGCCCGATGACGCAGCTGCTGAGG
This sequence comes from Petunia x hybrida, assembly GCA_037355625.1. NCBI lineage: Eukaryota > Viridiplantae > Streptophyta > Magnoliopsida > Solanales > Solanaceae > Petunia > Petunia x hybrida. The sequence goes on from JBBBVM010000081.1 coordinate 5,663,984, forward strand.
CTTTGGCTCGAAAAGATGTTGGTGTTATTGACCTCGAGGATCAAGAACTTGAATCCGAGGTAGTTACGGCAAAAGCTAAGGGCAAGGCTAAAGTCGCGGAGGCTGGCACTGCTGCACTTGAAGAAGGGGCTGGCACCGGGGCGGTTAGGGCACATTCCGAACCCGCGAGGATTTCATCCTCGGTGGGGTCTTATCGGAGACTCGAGGTGCCAGTTTCCTCAAATTTGCTAGCCTGCGGCCCAGAGGAGCTCTTAAGCCTCACGCCCTTGTTGGGGCCGACCGAGGATAAGGTTGTGCAGGAGTTTACTTCTGGCCAACTATACAGCACTATGGCCTCAAATGCTGTAAGGGTAAGTTTCACCATACTTAAACTAAAAACTTCGTCTTTACCTTCGGTTTGTAGCTGACCTTGATTCTTTAATCTTTGCTCAGAGTTTCATCCTATCACTGAAGGCCATCGATGTTGAGTCCTCGAGGACTGCCGAGGTTCGGCGCGTGGCTCGCTTATGGGATCAGCAAAAGGACAAATTCAACACCCAAATAGCTTCGCTGAAGGCTGACTTAGCCAAGTCCCAGTCCGATCTGCGTGAAGCTGAGGCGAATTCCGAGGCTAAGATCAAGATCCTCGGTGATGATTTCCAGGCTGAGCGCTCGAGGCTGGAAGACGAAGTTGCGAGGCTGGGTGGTGAGTTGTCTCGAACAAAGGCCGAGGCGGTGAATATGGCCAAAAAGCATCACGAGCAGCTGAAGAATCATCTGCTCCATATCAAGAAGCTAAAGAGTGAAAACTCCAAGCTTTCAGCTAAGGATGCTCAGATTGCGGCCCTTCAAGATGAGATCGCTCATCGAAAGAGTAGGGCTGCACTCAAGGTCAAGAGGGCCGAGCTGGACAAGCGATGGGCCATTATCAAGTCTCGGCTAAGGCCGCTCAAGCGATGCCGCGCCGGGGAGATTGACTTAGATGAGGAGATTGCGAAAGCCGAAGTGAAATCGGCGGAGGCCCAAGCGATCATTGATGAACTCCCATCAAGTGAAGCTTCGAGTGGCGATGAAGATGAAGAAGAGGATGAAGATGCCGAGGGGGGCTCCGAGGACGGAGGTGACTCTCCCGAGGCATAGACTTCTTGTAGTGTTGTTTTGTAAGCCTTCGGACTTTTATGCTTGTACTTTGGACCTTCGGGTCATTTTTTGAATGTAAATATTCTCAGCCTTCGGGCTTTTTAATGAAAGAATATTTGTATCTTTGCTTCGTGTGTTGGCTTTTTACATAAACCGAACACTTTGAAAATAAATGATATGCTTCCAAGACTTAACTGAATTTAATCGATGCAAACTTAGGACGACGTCTCGCCCTCGAGTCGATGCATTGTGCAGCTTCGGAATGCAAGATTCACGCAGATAAGATGAATGAAACCAAAGTCATTTTATTGATATCAACGAGCCAAAAGTTGGCTATGTACATAAAACCAAGTCGAAACGGACCTTGGGTGAAAAATAAATTTTCAATAAAAGCAAATTGACAATACGCCGCTACCGGGCTAATTTACAATGTACTAAATCTAATCCTCGGGCGTAAGTCCCCGGTTGTCGGATAGATAAGCTTCAGTTGGGAGGCTCGATGTCGACCTCGATATCAACCCTTCTCACTCCCCCCCAGTGTTCGGTTTTGAATCTTGATGAAGATCCGAGCACTGGAGACGGTTCGGTTCGCTTCCTCGACTAAAAGTAGTATCGCTTCAGATTGGAGATATTCCAATTCAGGGGTTCGGGTTCTCCTTGCAGACTCTCAATTTGATAAGAGCCTTTTCCAACAATTGCCTTGACTCTATAGGGTCCTTCCCAATTTGCAGTGAGTTTCCCCCCGTTATCTTCCTTTGTTGACTGATTTGTGGTTTTTAGCACGTAGTCACCAACTTTGAAGTCTCTGAGCTTGGCTTTCCTGTTGAGATATGCCTCGATCAGCCTCTTTTGAGCAACTAACCGAACCAAAGCTAACTCTCTTTTCTCCTCGAGCAGATCCAACTCTATGCGCATTGCCTCTTGGTTTGCATCCTCGGTAGTGTGAGCATACCGAAGGCTTGGTTCTCCCACTCCTACGGGGATGAGGGAATCCATGCCATAAGCAAGTGAGAAGGGAGTCTCACCGGTGCTATTCTTCTCAGTTGTTCGTATGGCCCACAGTACCCCGGGCAGCTCCTCGGGCCAAGGTCCTTTTTTCTCGTCGAGTCTCTTTTTGAGATTCTCAATGATGATTCTATTCGAAGACTCAGCTTGGCCATTGGCACTTGGGTGATAAGGAGTCGAGGCTATTCTTTTGATCCCCCACTGCTTGAAGAAATCAGTGATAGCTGCCCCCATGAATTGTTTACCGTTGTCACAAGCAATTTCTCTTGGGACGCCGAACCTGTAGATGATGTTCTTTTTGATGAAGTCGATTACTTGTTTTTGCTTTACCTCGGTGAGAGCCGCTGCTTCCACCCATTTTGTGAAGTAATCGGTTAACACTAAGATAAAATGAACACCACCCTTTCCCTTGGGCAATGGTCCAACAACTTCCATTCCCCATTTCATGAAGGGCCATGGTGATACCATTGAATGTAGAGGCTCGGCCTGTTGGTGGATCATTCGCCCATGGCGTTGGCACTTGTCACACTTCTGCACGAAGGCCTTCACATAGGCACTGATTGTGGGCCAATAATACCCAGCTCTTAATATTTTACGCACCAAGGATTTTCCCCCCGAGTGGTTGCCACACTCGCCTTCATGCACTTCGGCCATCACATACCTTGCCTCATCGGGACCCAAACACTTGGCCATCGGGCCGCAATATAACCTCTTGTATAGATTACCCTCGATCAAGTGGTACGAGGCTGCTTGGGTCCTTAACTTCTTTGCTTCTTTTTTATCTTGGGGGACAGTCCCCGAGTCGAAGTAGGAGATGAACTTACTTCGCCAATCCCATCGGTTGTCCACCGAGTTGACTTGCAACTTCATCTCCCTCATTTGTGTGGACAATAGCCGAACCACCGAGTCAGTCCCCGAGTGAGCTTCATCGATCGCCGAACTAAAATTCGCCAAAGCATCAGCCTCGGTATTTTCCTCCCGAGGTACTTGTTTAACTTGCCATTCTTGGAATTGGGCCAAGATCCATTGTGCCCGATCCAAGTATAATTGCATTCTGGGCTCCCGAGCCGTGTAATCACCGAGGACCTGGTTCACTACCAACTGTGAATCGCACCTGAGTTCGATTCTTTCAACCCCCATTTCCTTAGCCAGCTCCAAACCCGCTAAAGCTGTCTCGTATTCCGCCTCATTGTTGGTCACTTTCTTGAATCGAACTGAGTGCCTGATTTTCTCCCCGGTGGGTGCTCTCAAGACTATGCCTAACTCCGAACCTTTGGAGTTTGTTGCCCCATCGGTGTAAAGTATCCATAGCCCCGAGGAAGCTCCCTTCGCCATGGAGTTTTCCTTTCAGCCTCGGGCAAAATTTCAATACTAAAATCGGCCACGAAGTCTGCCAAGACTTGAGACTTAATAGCAGTCCGAGGTTGATAGGTGATGTCATACTCGCTTAACTCTATCGCCCATTTTGATAGCCTCCCCGATAACTCCGGTTTATGCAATATATTTCTTAAAGGGAAGGTTGAAACTACTGCTATTGGGTGACATTGAAAATAAGGTCGTAGTTACCGAGCAGTAACAAGTAAAGCAAGTGCTAATTTCTCCAAGTGTGGATACCTGGTTTCATCTCGAGGAGTGTCTTGCTCACATAGTAGATGGGCTGTTGTTTGCCATCTTCCTCCCGAACCAGCACAGCGCTGACTGACACCTCGGACACCGCCAAGTATACTAGCAATGTCTCACCTTCTTTTGGCTTGGCAAGCAACGGTGCGTTAGCCAAGTATTGCTTCAAATCTTTCAACGCTTGTTTACACTCCGGTGTCCATTCGAAGTGATTATTTTTTCTCAAAACGGAGAAGAACTTGTGGCATCGCTCCGAGGACCTTGAGATAAATCGACTCAAGGCGGCGACTCGGCCAGTCAGGCGTTGAACCTCTTTCACCCCGGTTATCTCCTCGGGGATCTCTTCTATGGCCTTGATTTTGTCTGGGTTGGCCTCGATTTCTCGTTCGGAGACAATGAAGCCCAAGAACTTGCCCGATCCGACGCCGAAGGCGCACTTCTCAGGATTCAACTTCATGACATATTGCCTCAACACAGCAAAGGCCTCCCTCAGATGATTCAAATGATCCTCCATTCGGATTGACTTGATGAGCATATCGTCTATGTAGACCTCCATAGACTTTCCAATATATTCTTTAAACATGCGACATAGCAACCTTTGGTAGGTCGCCCCGGCATTCTTCAACCCGAAGGGCATCACCTTGTAACAGAAGGTGCCTCGGTCAGTGATAAACGAGGTCTTCTCTTTGTCCTTCGGGTCCATGAGGATTTGATTGTAGCCCGAATATGCATCCAAGAAGGTCAATAGTTTGTGTCCAGCCGTGGAGTCTATTAACCTGTCAATTTGTGGCAATGGATAAGAATCTTTGGGGCAAGCTTTGTTCAGGTCAGTGTAGTCTACACACATTCTCCACTTGCCATTCTTCTTCGGTACGACCACAACGTTGGCCAGCCATTCGGGGTATTTCACCTCTCTTATGAAACCGTTTTCTTGCAATCTTGTGGTTTCATCTTCGATTGCTCTCCTTTTGACCCCGGCATGAGGTCTCATCTTTTGCTTCACCGGGGTGAACTTTGGGTCCACATTCAGCTTGTGGGTCATGATCTCCGGATCGATACCAGTCATGTCTGAATGTGACCAAGCAAAGCAATCGTTGTTGGACTTCAAAACTTCGATAATTGCCTTTTTCGACTCTGGGTCCAACTCCGAGCCGATGTATACTTTTCTCTCTGGAAAATCTTTCAATAGGGTGAAAGAATCCAGTTCTTCAATGGTGGAGTCCTCGGCTTTTTGCTTCCGAGGCTTTTGAACGCATGCCGGGATCTTTTCTATCTCACCTTGGAGGTCCACCTCGCTTGACCCCGGTTGCATTGGTTGCTATTTCTTTGGCCCGCTCGGGGCGACTCCACTCTTTAGTGCAACCGAGTAGCACTCCCTTGCTACTCGTTGCTCCTCTTTGATTGATCGAACTCCCCAAGGTGTAGGGAATTTAATCACTTGATGCAAGGTGAAGGGAACAGCTTCCATGGAGTGGATCCATGGCCTTCCGAGGATCACATTGTAGGCTAGATCTTCGGGCATGACTTGGAACAATGTTTCTTTGGTAACCCCCTCGGCGAATGTCTTGAGTGTGATCTCACCCAATGTCTTCTCCGTGGAGTTGTTGAAACCAGCTAATACCGTTGATTTGGGGACAACTTCCCCTTTCAACCACATTTTCTTAACAGCCCCGTAGCTGATTATATTGACTGAGCTGCCGGGGTCGATCAAGACTCTTTTGATGTCAGAGTCGTTGATTCTCAGCATGATGACTAGAGCGTCGTGATGGGGGAACATCATCCCATCACAGTCATCGTCGTCGAACACAATGTCTTTGCCCGAGCCTCCAACTCGGGTTCTCTTCTCCATCGTTATTGAAAGTTTGGCGAACTTCTTCGCGGCCGCAAAGTTCACCCCGTTTACTTCTGACCCCCGGTAATGACATTCACTACTCTCTCCGGGGGTGGGGCCCGAGGTGGTTGCCCATCACCCCCGGTTCTTGGAGAAATTGTCTTTTCCCTTGTCAGTAAGGAACTCGGCCAAAACTCCCTCCTTCAGCAAGTGAGCTACCTCGAGGCGCAAAGCTTTGCAATCCTCGGTTCTATGGCCATAATCTGCGTGGAATTCGCAATGCAGATTGTGGTCTCTTTTATCTGCCGTGGTCCTCATATCCTTGGGAACCCTTACCCCGGCAGTCCCCTTGACTACATTGACCAGCTCCGAGGTCGATATGTTGAAGTTATAGTCTTGGATCCGAGGCAGATCCTTTTTTGGGGACGAAGCGGAGCTTGAGGGATTTTTTTTGTTCGTATTGGGCTGAACCTTCCCTCCGAGCCTTTGGCTTATGTGAGAATTTGGGTATGAGCTACCGAGGGTGTTCCCTAGCCTTTGGCTGACATGCTGCCTCGTTGAGGTGTATGGCTCATACCTCCCCTTTGGGTTACTTCGCGGCGCCTCGGCGCGATTTGAAGATTCGCCTCGGTTTTGTTGATGATAACCTCGACTCTTGAATTCAGCTTCCTCCAATCTGATTTTGGGGTAAGTGCGCCTATACAGATCCTTCCATGTCAGGACCTGATATTGTTGTAGTTCCTTTCGCAATTCAGCGGCAGCGTCTGAGTTGCGAGTATTGATACCTTTTTCAAATGCCTTGATGGCCAAGGTATCGTCCATCCGAGGCAACTCCATGCGTTCGGCGTGGAATCGCTCAAGAAATTCTTTGAGTGGCTCACCGGGTTTTTGCTTTACCTCACATATATCCTCCTTCCTTTGGAGGATCTTTTGAGCCCCGGTGTGCGCCTTGACGAAGGCGCTCGACATTTCCTTAAATGAGGAAATCGACCCTGCTGGCAGGCACATATACCAACGTAGGGCCCCTTTCTCTAATGACTCACCGAATTTCTTCAAGAACATCGGCTCGAGCTGTATAGCCGTTAAGTCGTTGCTCTTCACCATTGCCATATATTCTCTTATGTGCTCCTTGGGATCGGTGGTCCCATCGTATTTCTTCAGGAATATGAGTTTGAAGCCCTTGGGAGTTGGGGCTGGAGCCGCTTCGGGCTCGAAGGGCAGCTCCCTGTATTGATCGATATCGAGGTCGTCTTCCTCTTTCGTTATCCCCGGCACGCCCTCGAGGCGCTTTTCCACGCGCGCCTCGATGCGAGCCTCGATCTCCCTGCTCATTCTTTCAACGTCAACCGAGGACGTTGTCTCAGCCACGGTAGGAAACGTCCCGAAGTGTGGCGTCGTAGTTGGATTGTTCCCCGAGCCCCCAGACGTGGCCCCGTTGAGAGGTCCCCCTGTTGTCGCGCCCGTAGGAACGAAGGGCGGGATGCCTCCTCCAGGAGCCGAAGGCTGGGTGCTGTTCGGTGCGGCGTTGTTCCTCGCTTCCAACGAAGCGCGGAACTCAGTGTTAATGCTAGCTTGCTCATCCTGTCTAGTTTGGAGAGCTCTTAACGTAGTGACAACATAAATCTGGAACTCTTCAGTTGTCATTGGCGAAATGGGCTGTTGGTTCACCGGAACGTTACCCCCGTTCACTATTGTTACCGCTATTGTCAGCCATAACGTGGTTGAATCGTAAACTTTGATGAGAAACGGATGTGAAACTTTGGAACAAAGCGTTACTGCTTATATCCCCACAGACGGCGCCAATTTGTATGGGCCTAAATCAGTTTAGGAACACAAATCGAATTTGGATTCGGATATAAGCAATTCTTCGTATCAAAGTTGAATAAATACGCGAAAAATGATATGAATGCGAGAAAACAACTGTATTTCAATATGATATTGTGAGTACAAATTTTGGCAGAGTTTCAGTACAAATTTCTGGACGTGTACAATACAAAATGAAGTTCTATTTATAGAGCTAGGGCCTTGCACACGTTCTCCATCATCTGCTGCCGCGTCACCCCACGATCTTGGCGTCAACTGGAGTAGTTAGTGGGGTAAAGTAGTGGGCTGCAAAGCCGCTTGAACCGAGGGGATCCACCGAGGTGCGAATGATTGATCCCGGTGGCTAGGCCCTGTTGCTTGACCGAGGTGGCTTGTCATCGAAGCTTAGCTTACGGCTTGCCTTCGGTGACAACCTCGGTGCCTGGCTTCGGCAATTCATTGATTTGCTTCGGTCTTTGGCTCGCCGACATGAGTTCGGTCGCTATCAAGCTGCACGACTGGGGCGAATCATCGCGGGTCGATTTTTACCCAATACACCTACATAGTAAGAAATTGGAAACAAAATATTTTGATAAAGGGCCTTGCATTTATACTTTTAGGAATTGAACCTTTGTTATTAAGAATCTTCTAAAACAGTTTAGCTTCAGTTGAGTTAAAGACCCTGTGTTCTAAAAATCCGACCTCAAAAGCACACTGCTTTGTTTTAAGTAATTTACAACTTCACTAGGACAACAATGTCACATAACTTGTCTTTAGTTCAGATTTTGAATTGCATCTTTTACTGTGTCATAATGGTGGTTGCTAAGTTTCAAACACTTATCATTGATGCATTATGTATTAAAATTATCTATTGAAAGCTTGTGAGTAAAAGTTACCTCATAAACCAATATGTTAGGGTAACCGTTCCTTGCTAAATTAAAACATATTTACAAGAGAAATAAATGCGAATAAAAGATAATTTATATGTTTATGTATGAGGTAGAAATTAATTGAAAGCGTTAATATTTGTCTAGTGAACGAAGAGAAAAGGGAGTTACACTAATCTGGAAAAGTAAAAGGAGGAAGTAACCGTAGTTTGTCATAATTAATGAGGCTATTGTCTAGGCAATGAAGATTGTTTATAAATTTATTCACTGGTGAAAAAGGCAAGCATAATCATTTTTTCGATATGGACAAAATATTCTTGAAGTTGATTTTCACTATGACGCTTCTAATTATCGCACTAGATGTGTGGCACTTTCTTTCCTATCTTCCTCTCTCTCATTTCACCTTATTTTTTCCACTGAGGTTTTTTAATTTTAATGTGATCCGAAACTTTAATGTGTAAAAATGTATGTGCTTTTCTGAATCAACTCTTTTCGTCTCGTTTATTGTGTTTGCAGATCTTTTTTGCTTAAAAGACGTGCGAGGAGATGAAGGATATCCAGGTTTTCTATTGTATTATACAAATACAGACTGCGCTCCAGCTGAAAGCTATTGTGAGCCTTGGTGTAACAAAGGGGCATGCGATTGTTACGAACATAAGTGGTTTTATGGTGGGGATGACGATTCAAAGTAATCGCCTTGATTTTCAATTTTGCTATTCATATTTTTACTAATTTGAGTTTGATGATTTGTAATCTCATATCTATATTGAGAGATTCGGGTAATTGTATGGTTTGGATTCAACAAATTATTGGTTGTACAACAACACAACTATCTGAAGCATTTTAAATAATACTGGTGTTTGGTGCTCTTTATTTCCATTCAGTTGTTTTGTTTATGACTCGAGTTCATTTGTCTAGAAGGATACGAAGTAAAAAAATTAAAATCAGAAATTTTAACTGCTAAGAAAGGATTGAACATCTAGATCAGATAATAAAGGAAAGAGCCTATCTCAAGATTTTGCTACAACAATATGCATCTATTGCTAGGAGATATATCGTAGCTAAATATGAAAATTTTCGTAGCTAAACACTTTAGCCACAATATTTTTCTTTCCTAGCATTCGTAGCTAAAAGTAGGGTTGCTAAAAATTAGTCATAGACTTTAAATGTCCCGTGGCTAAGACTTAATGACTTATTGCCACAAAATTTTTTCTTTTCATAGCTATAATAATAAAACTTTTTGCCACGAATAATATTATCATAGCAAATGAATTTATTATTTTACCACGACAAACAAAACTTGTATCTATCTTTATTATTATAGCTATGATAAAAACTTGTAGCTATATATTGTAACAAAAAGAAAAATAATTAGTCAATGTAATTTTGAGGTGCTGGATAATTATTTTCAAATTTAATTTATTCCGCTTTGGAAAATTCTGAAATTTACCCACCAACTAATCTTTAATTAAGCATACTACTTAATGTTATTTTATTACATATTAATTATTAATTACTAACTGAATGTTCTTCAAAACGCAATTCATCATCAAACTTAGTTTGTTGGATTTCCAAGCAGGACAACGCAAATGAAAAGTTCTCTAGCCTTTGTGCGCTAATGATTGTTGACTACGTGCTTATAAAGTCACAAATTTGTTGTTACTTAGCCGGGGTGGAACTTGGATTCGCTAACATTTTATCTTTCAAAATTTATCAATTAGCTATACCAAATTTAAGTATACAAAAAATAAAATTTCCTTTTAAAAAAAAGTTTTTTAGATAAAAAAATTATTTTAGTCGACTAGTATTAGATGTAAATAGTTTTAATAAATATCATCTAAATTTAAATACATTGTTTCACGGTAGGTTAGAACTAGTTTTAGTGATAATTATAATTTCTTTTTATCTTATAAAAAATGTCAATTATAATCCTTAAATTAATTTCTTTAGATTTAGAGATAAAACTAAAGAAAATATATTTCCATTCCCTCTTTGAAAAATTGAATTTAACAATAAGACAGAATAGCAAAATAATATAATTAATATAAATGTTAAACTATTTGTCAAATATAACATATTCTTAACTAAAATAAAAAAATATATAAATAAGATATAACTAAACAAGAGTTAGTTATTTGTATTATATTTAAAATTCACATGGAAATTATTATATATTATATTATCATGATATTACAGTTTTTCTTAGTTCTCTTATTTCAAATTATTAGATTCTAAAATTTTACTAGAATATTACGGAATTAAAAAGAGCCTTTATGATATCGAGAATTCATACAGTTAACTCCAATTAACTTGAGATTGAAGCGTAATTGTTGTAGTAGTATTTATTTAGATGTATGATAATTATAAAAGTTAATAAAATAGTAATAGACGTAACCAATATTAATATATTTGTTTAGATAATTTTAAGTAATGATCAATAAATTAATCATATATTTAATTTTGTTGCTCATATAACTATATAGTTATTTAAATTTTTGAAATAATTTTCTAAATCTCACTGACATTTCAACTTATGTCGGAATCTTGAGTAATAGTTGCGAAAGAGACAAGACCCCCCTTCATGTATACAAACTATACTCAATTATCAGTTTAATTAATGTATGATTAGATTTATGATAATATATAAGTTATTGAATTAGTAAAGTCCATATCATTATAACTTTTCTTTTCGTAATAAAATTAGCATATGATATTATACATGCTTTTAGTAATTTAAATTTTATATAATTAACTATTCACACATTAATTTGCACTAATTTTTTTTAATTCCAACTCTAAATATAAAATCATATAGTTGATATCAAATATTATTAAAATTATGAAATAAAATGAAACATGAGTCTGATAAGTGCAAGAATTGAGTTGATAAGTCTGATGCCACAAGTATACAAATGTTCTATTTTTAAAGATTATATTTTACATTTTAATCTTTGTTATTGACACTTAACAAATTTATTAACTTATATATAATTATTTTATCATTTTGTAATGACAAATAATAGTAGATATTATGTCAATTACTGCGACGATCAACTTTTTATAATTTGAGGAAAACATTATTTAACTAGTTGCAATATTTTTTCCATTAATTTAGGATAATGTTATTATAACTCAAACGCGTGGCAAACAATTGTGAATAATTTCAAAATTTATTATATCAATACTTCATGGCAATTGAGCTTAGGATCTATCGGAAACAACCTCTCTACTTCAGCCGAGATAGGAATGAGTTCTGCGTACACCTGACCCTCCCCATACGTCACTTGTAGGACCACACTGGGCATGTTGTTGTAATAACTTCGTGACTATAAGTCAACTATTGCCACACATACTATATAAGTTGAAGAGGAAATGATCGTCTAGCTACAATTTTTGTTTTAAATAATTTTTTATGGCTAAAATAATATTATTGCTACAGTTATCTCACAGACGTGGCTAAATTCTATGATTAGCTATGAAATTTATTGTAGTAATAAGTCTATAGTTGTATTTGTAGTTGTATTGTAGCTAAAAGGTCATTACTGCTACAATAACTTTAAATGCATGGCAAAATCTTATTTTTAACTACGGAATCTTATCGTAGCAATAAATTTATAGCTATTTAGGTTGTTATTGCCATGAAAGTTAGCAACTATAGTAGAAATGAGGAATTAGCTTTGGCAATTTATTTTTCGTGGCTATGAAATTTTACGGAACTGTAAATGACCTCATAACCTTAACTTTTGTAGCTAATGCTAGGTATTCGCCACGATATTCGTATTCATAGCTAAGAATTCGTAGCTATAGATGTATTTTGTAGTATACATGAAAGACCTAGTTCGGGCAAGTGTAGGTGTTTGTCAAGAATCCAAAATGAAAACCCCGTTTGTATCTGCATAGCATTTTCTATGTGTCATTAAAAAATGAATTTTTACAGAAAAGTACAATTTTTAGAAGTTATTTATAAAATATAGCAATATTTTAGCAGAATTACCCATTATAGAGAAAAGAAAAAGTTAATTACAAAATACAGTAATATTTTCCCATCACATAAAAAAATCTTACATTCTTCCTCCCATTTTTCCCAATTTCAATTTTCCTCCTGCCGTCCCCAACCACCTCGTATCTCGTTGCATCTCAACTACCCACTACCTCGTATCTTGTTGTATCTCAACCACACCAACCACCTCGTATCTCGTTGTATCTGAACTACCGACCACCTTGTATCTCGTTGTATCTCAACTACTAACCACCTCGTATCTCGCTGTATTCCGTTGTATCTCAGCTACCAACCACCTCGTATTTTGTTGTATCTCAACTACCAACCACCTCGTATCTCGTTGTATCTCAACTACCAACTACCTCGTATCTCGTTGTATCTTGATGTATCTTGTACCGTATCTAACTATTTCTAGACTATATCTAGTTGTTTCTAGACTGTTTCAGCGTTGTTTCATCCAGTTTGTGCGTTATTTCTCACTGTTTCTAAACTATTTCACCTTTTTTGTATTGTTTCACATTATTTTTTACATTTTGTTTCAGACTTTTCACTAGCTGTTTCTAGACCGTTTTAGCGTTATTTCACATTATTTTCTACATTTTATTTCAGACTGTTTCAGCAGCTGATTCAGACTGTTCCAATGTTGTTTCAGACAGTTTCAGCACCGTTTCAGGTTGTTCCAGCACCGTTTCAGGTCGTTTCACCGTTGTTTCAGACTATTTCAGCACTATTTCAGACTGTTTCGGCGTTGTTTTAGACTGTTTCAGCACCGTTTCAGACTGTTTCAGATGTTATTTTATGGTAAAAATTAATCTTTTCTTTGAAGCAGTAACCCCAGTCTCATACTGACCTAAGCCTAAACCCGCCCCTTTTCCATCTTACACATCACTTCCTACATGACTTTGTCCAGTCACATTAACTCCTTTTGCTCTTAAAACCTCCCTCAAATCTACTTTATCAATTCTGAAAAGAAAGAAGTAAATTGTCACAATTCCAAGCTGAAAATCTATGGCTAGATGGAGACGAGAGCGGGATTCAAGTGCTCTAAAGTCTTCCCCTTAGTAGCAATTTTGATATTGAATTTGGTGGGGGAACTGCGGGGGTTATCAGTAACTGTAAACGACGTGGAATGCGTATCGGAATACGTGTTGTATGAAAGCGACACCATTTCAGGGAACTTTGTGGTTGTTGATCATGATATCTTCTAGAGTTCCGATCATCCCGACATCGATTTCACTGTATGACTCCCCCTCCCCCTCACCCTCTCTTTTTAATGCTTACTTCTGAAGCCAAGGGACAGAGGAGGATGACGACGACGGAGATGGGACTTTTCCAGCTAAAGCTATGGCGACAATGGATGCTCTCCACCATTGTCCTTCCTCGTCTCCTCCTCATCAGAATCAGAATTGGATTCCATCAGAATCAGAATCGTTAGGGGCGACGACGCCGTTGTAGAAGTCGTTGTCGAGGTTTTGTTTATGGTTGGGACTTTCTCTCCCTTTTTACTTTATGAATGTGTTAATGGTTGAATTTTGAATAGAAATTAGAAGTGGGGAAAATGTGCTAAAAAAATATTGTTATTTGTTGTAATTTGTAAAATATTTTTATTTTTTTATAATATAAGGGTGTGTATATGTTACCCATGCAAATAATGTAGAGTAATCGTAAAATGTTACCCATGCAATTTTATTTTTAGACACTTTTTAAAAATTATTTTAAAAAGCAACAACCCACTTCAAACCATCAGCGATGAAGTCGAATACCCATGGAATAAAGTTCATGCAACTTAAATTTTTTGGTCTGAAAGTGGCCCAAAATTCAGATCATAAGTGTGAATTTGAGCAAAAAGAAAAAAAAAAGAAAAAACTTCAGAATTAATTTAACTATGATTGAATTTCAACCCCAATAGTATGAAGATATGCAAAGCGACCAGTCTCTACAAAGGTGTACCTTTAAGTGGTCGAAACTATAAAGGTGCGTGCAAAGTGGCTATTTGTGCACTTCGCCTAGACTAATATGTTGAGTAGAAGTCCTACATGAAGAACAAATACAACCAAGCAAGTGCCACTATTAAGATCTGCAGGAGAGAACAAACTAATAAATGACACAGTTTTCTCCTATGATCTGAACAACTCTCCACTCACTGGACAAAAACTAGTTAGCACAATGACTTCCCTTGTGGAATCAACATCCTTCCTTGCTAGAAGACATTTCTTGATAACCTTAAGACATAAAATTAGCTGCTAGATGTCAAGTAAAGCGGTGGTCTATGCAGAATTTTTAGTTAAGTAATTCGATCTATTCTCACACTTAAATTTGTAAGTTAGTATTAGTCTAAGACTCCGTTGGAAATCTGAAAAGATTAGGAATGAGGCAGAATTCAAGGAGGGGTTAGGGTTTATAGAGAGAAGATTAGAGAGAGAGCCGGTCACAGGTTTGAGGAAATGAGTTGACCAAGGAAAATATCAAAGGCCCATTGATATTTATACTTGGGCCACAAAGCCAGTTTACTTACAATTAACTGGGCTAATCCACTAACTAATATACTAACTGACAAATAGACAAATGGACACAATTAAATTAACTCTAACTCTATGCACTATCTGGAGGTTGTTCTTCTTTCTTCTTTGGTCCAGATGCCATGTAGTGTGACAACTCAACACCCCCTCAAGTTGGAGGGCGGGAGCACCTGCAACTTGTGTAAAAAAGAATGATAAAGTACTTCAGGCAATGGTTTGGTCAAAATTCCAGTTAGCTGTTGTGTGGTAATAACATGGGAAAGATGAATCATGCCTTCAACAAGCTTGGCTCGAACATAGTGACAGTCCAATTCAATATGCTTTGTCCTTTCATGAAAGACAGGATTTTTGGCTATATGAATAGCTATCTGAAATGGGGTAAGTAACAACAACAGACATATCAGTAAGAAAACGAGTGAGCTAGGCTAACTCAACAATACTCTTGTTGAGGGCCCTGTATTCAGCCTCTGCAGAAGAAAGTGATACAACAGGCTGCTTTTTGGACTTCCAGCTGATGAGACTCTCACCCAAGAAAACACAAAATCCAGTAACAGACCTTCGAGTGTTAGGACAAAAAGCCCAATCACTGTCACTGAAGGGTCTGATGGTAAAATCAGGGGTAGCAGAATAAAATAAGCCCCAATCGGTAGTACCTCTGAGGTATCTAAGCAAATGCAAAGCTGCTTCCATGTGAGGAATTCTGAGGCACTACAGATATTGGCTCAAGTGTTGAACCCCAAAAAATATATCTGGGCGAGTGTGAGTAAAAAATAGCAGCTTGCTCACCAGACATCTATATCTCTCAGGACTGGGAAATAGACCACCAATATCAGACCTGAGCTTCACATTCAAATCAAGTGGACTGACCACAGGGTGAACATCCCAGCAATGAAACTCTTTGAGCAAATCAACAACAAACTTCTTCTGATTCAAAAGAACACTATTGGGAACTGAAGAGATTTCAATTCCCAAAAAATAATGCAATAAACCCAAGTTTTTTTTTATCTTGAACTCACTATCCATAAAAGATTTTAAGGAAGAAATCTCATCAAGATTATCCCCAGTCAAGATTATATCATCCACATACACAGCTAATATCACCAGATTACCAGGGGTACCCTTAACAAATGATGAATAATCATTGATGGAATGGACATAACCCCTGGAATACAAGGCTTGAGACAACTTGTCATACCACTGCCTAGAAGCTTGTCTCAACCCATAAATGGACTTTTTCAGCTTGCATACTAAAGGAACAGAAGAGACAGAGGAAGGAAAAACCAATCCAGGAGGCAATTTCATATAAACCTCCTCATTCAAATCCCCATGGGGGAAAGCATTATTCACATCTAGCTGGAACATTGACCAGCTCTTCTTTACAGCAACAACAATGAGAGTCTTGATAGTAGGAAGTTTAACAACAGGGGAGAATGTTTCTGTGAAGTCTATACCCTTATGACAAGCCTAGCTTTGTACCTTTCTATACTCCCATCAGCCTTATGTTTGATTTTATAGACCTACTTACAGCCTATGGGTCTCTTACCAGCAGGAAGAGGAACCAAATCCCAAGTATCATTGGCTGCTAAAGCCTCAAATTCATGTTGTATGGCTTACTGCCATGCAGGAAAAGGTGCAGCCTGAGAGTAAGTAGTTGGTTCAAAGCCTGCATGTTGTACAAAATTACAAGACAAGGAAGGGGGAAGTTGATAGGTATAATAATTTAGGTAAGCAGGAGTGGAATGAGACCTAGAAGATTTTCTGATGATTTATGGTGATGGCACACTAGGAGGAGAGAAAGGAACTGGATGAGGAGGAGAAGTGGAAGGTGAGCCAGTAGAACCAGAAGGAAATAAAAAAAGAAAGATTAGGGTCTGGATCAGGGAAGAACTCAGGTGAAGTAGAAGGTGGAGTTATAAAATCTGGTAAAGTTAAGTGAGGAGAGGCAAAAGGAAAAAAGTCCTCATGGAACACAACATCCCTGGATACAAAACATTTGGAGAGCAAATTGTACAACTTGTATGCTTTCCTAGCAAAAGGATAACCAATGAACACACAGGGAACAACTCTAGGTTTTAGCTTATCCATTTGAGGAATGGGAACTGTTGCATAACAAAGACACCCAAATGTCCTCATATGAAAGTAAGATGGGGCTTTCCCATCCAACAACTCAAAAGGAGATTTGTTGTGCAAAAGTTTGGATGGTAATCTGTTGATGATGTAGGTAGCAGTCAACAAGCAATCACCCTAGAATCTGATTGGAACTTTTGATCATTGGAAGAGTAATGCCCTAGAAGCCTCAAGTAAGGTTCTGTGTTTTCTTTCTACCACCCCATTCTGTTGTGGAGTGTGAGGACAGGTTGTTTGGTGTATAATGCCTTGATCAGAGAAGAAGGACATAGCAGAGTGGTTGCCCTCCCTCCCCCCCCCCCCCCCCCAATTCCAGGGCATTATCACTTCTCACAGTTTGAATAGTGACAGAAAACTGTGTCTGAATCATTAGGATGAAGGCTTTTAATAATGGAAAAGCATTGTTCTTAGAATTTATTAAATGGGTCCAGGTACAGCTCGTGTAATCATCCACAATTGTTAAGAAGTATTTAGAACCAGAATAGGTGCAAGTGTGATAAGGGCCCCAGGTGTCTACATGGATTAACTGGAATGGCTTAACACTCTGAATGGTACTATCAGGGAATGGCAATCTGGTTTGTCTTGCCAAAGGGCAGATAATGCAAGGAAAGGACTGTTTGTGGGAAATTGAATTAGAAATACTATTGATAGTCTTCATTCTAGCAAAGGGAACATAGGCAAATCTCTGATGCCATAAAATGTCCATTTTATTCATAGCAACATTATTACATGGAGAATGAGTATTCACACTAGAAGGATGGAATGCAGAATCTATATTACAAGATAGATGTTGAAAGCTGCTAGAAGAAGTAGTTATAATGGAAGGAGGAAAAGTAGAATCTATATTACAAGCAGAAGAAACAGTAGGGCAGTGAAACATGTAGAGTCCATTCTCCAATTTACCAAGCTCCAGAGACTTCCTCGGAGAATGGCTCTGTACAAAACAAGAATCAGCATTGAAGTGAACTTCACATTGTAACTGTTGAATGAGTCTTTGCACTAAAATGAGATTGTGTTTGAATGAGGGAATGCATAAGACATGATGAAGTGTAATAAACTCACTCAAAATAAAAGATCCAGTGCAAGTGACTTTAACCTTGTATCCATTGGGAAGGGATACAAGATAAGGAATGGATAAAGGCATTATATTAGTGAGTAAATTTTTGTTAAAGGTCATATGGTCAGATGCACCAGAATTAATTATCCAGGTGATAGGAAGTGACTCAGACAACATGCAAGAACTAGAACTAGACTCCTTAAACTCAGACAACAATGTACCAGCAAAGTTGGCAAAGCCAATGAGATTTTGCTGCACAGTGTGATCAGAAACATGAGATTGTTGCAGCAGGTTGAGCAATTGAGTATACTGATGTGGTGTCAAACCAGGGACTCTAGAAGTCTGGGCATCAGCAGCTGCAGATGTTCCATGACCATGACCCCCAGGATTTGCATGTGAAGAACGAGCACCATAATTAGAGAGATTTGGATTGTGGGGAAAAGAAGATCCAAAACCATTTGGAAGAAAGGAAGCATGATTACCACCACCAAAGTCAAAATTTGAAAAATCCTCAGTGGTGACATGAGCAGCAGTCCCTTTTCCTTTATTCTTAAGCTTCTGACAGTTCTCAATCAGGTGGCCATAATTCTTACAATATCTACAATACAATTCTCCTCTATTCTGATTATAGAAACTTCTCTGGTTGGATTGTCTTGGATTTATGTGGTTAGAATGTCTTTGGTAAGAATTGTTTCCCCTTTGGTATGAGTTGGAAGATGAATTATTAGAAGGAAAAGATCTCTCTTTGTAATTGATGGTAATGTTAGAATTTACATTAAAGGAAATTGAATCTAAGTTGAACTGGGGAGTAGACTGGACTTGTCTCTGGGACTCATCTTGGAGAAGGATGTTATAGATATTGTCAAGAGAGAGAAGAGGTTGCATCATCAAGATTAGAGCTGTCAATTTGGGCCGGCCCGACCCAGCCCAGCCCAGCCCGAGCGGGCTATGAAGTTTGGCGGGCTAGGGCGGGCCGGCCCGACTTTTAGTTGGGCCACTAAATGGTTAGCCCAGCCCAGCCCTAGGCGGGCCGCCGGCTAGGGCGGGCCGGCCCAACATTTTTTTAAAAAGTAGTATTTATTTAATAAGTTCTTAGCCGAATATTTTAAGAACAAAAATATTTACAAAATATTAGTCATAACTAATAGTAACTAAGTTTCAAGTCCACAATTAGATGGACTACACCATTAATACATAATTAATTAATTACATACTAAATCTAAGACACAAAAAAGAAGCATAACATATTAACATATATTCACTAAGCGTTCCAAGTCAAAAGACTTGATGAGCTCCTCAAAAAACTTGTATTGCATGTTGACACTCATAGCTCATCCAAGACCACCACACCATCTTCATCAATTACATTTAAATCCTCGTGTTGTAAAGTTGTTTCAATATCTTCATTCTCATCTACATTTAAAATTCACAATTAGTTAAACAATATGAAATGAAATAAGTAACTTTAAGAACTATATATAAATTCACATAAAAAATATTACCAGATTGTTCGTGGGTAAAGCCATGCAACCAATTTCGTGTAGTAACAAGTGTTTGAACATTTTCATGATGGATGCAACTTCTATACTTGGTAAGAACACGACCACCAATACTAAATGCTGACTCTGATGCTACAGTAGTTATAGGAATACTGAGTACATCACGCGCCATCAATGAAAGATCCGGATACATTAAAGAATGATCCTTCCAATACATGACAACATCCATCTCTGGGAACATCTCAAGATCAAGCTTTGGTTCCTCTAAATAAAGGTCCAATTCTGACTTTCCTTCTTTGGATGCAGTTACATTCTCAAATGCTTTGAATTCCTATGACAAAAGAATAATGAGGAAATCGAAAGATATAAGAGCGAGTTACAATTATACTAGTCTGGAAAATAAAAGAGTAAGATACAATTATACAAATCCAAGCAAAATTAGTAGAGTGTTTGTCACCAATGTAAATACCATTTTTACTTATTCATCATATCATAGTGTTATTTCACTGTATTTTGGCACCACCAGAAGGTGCTAACTTCTAATCCAAGCAAATTAGCAACTAACATCAAACTACACTTCAAGTGACATTATATATATATATCACATACCACATTATCAAAAGAAAATGACATTCTCTATGTTTACCAATCCAAAAAAAAGAGTTCAATTGGTCCACCATATTGCATTACTTGAACTACAATACTAGCAATAAAATAAAGTAAGGCAAGCCAACTGTGATATACTTGAGCAAATCCTAATGTAGAGGTGCCTATCCTTTAGTTTCAGTAATGTACATTAAGTTACAGGGAGATATCACTAAAATAATGGAAAACACAATTTTTAGAAGCATTAAGCTACATCCAGTAAGCACTGCACATGACATAATCCTTATCCATTTGATAAACCATGCCACGATAATTAGAAATTCTTGGACGACATTGAAAGCACACACGAAGAAGTTGATGATGGTGTGGAGGTAATTGAGCTGACAGAACCAAGTCAGAAAAAAAGTAAGACCACATCAGATGTATGGAAATACTTCAAGAACATCGGCAAAGCTAAAGATGGAATTGAAAGAGCCGTATGTAAAAGGTGTAAAACATCAACTTTCAAGGTTGGTTATACTTCTGGACCCAATGGCAAAAATTACGGGACAACACATTTGCACCGTCACAAAGTTAAGTGTCCGTTGCTTAAATATCAGGATGTTGGTCTTATGTTCATTAATCAAGAAGGTACATTACAGTCTAGAAAAATAAATCAACTAACACATCGTGGAAAGCTTGTTGAAGCTGTTATTAAGCATAATTTGCCGTACTCTTTTGTTGAATATGATGGAATTAAGAATTGGGTGAACTATATAAGTCCAGAAATTGTGATGCCTTCTAGGAATACAGAAGTCGCGGATGTAAAGAAAGTGCATATTAGAGAAAAAGAGATTCTGAAACAAGCCCTTGCTAGAATTCCTAATAGGGTGTGTTTGACTTCTGATTGTTGGACTTTTTTTACTTCTGAGGGATATATTTGCTTAACTGCTCAATACGTTGATGAAAATTGGAGATTGAATTGTAAAATTATAAAATTTTGTCGTATGTATCCTCCTCATACTGGAGCTGAAATGGCTGCAGTCATATATGATTGTTTGAAAGAATGGGGTTTAGATAAAAAGGTATTTTCGATCACTTTGGATAATGCCACTGCCAATGATAGCTTGCAAAATATTTTAAAAGGTCATCTTAGACTTCAAAACAGCTTGTTATGTGATGGTGAGTTTTTTCATGTGCGTTGTTCAGCTCATATTTTAAATTTGATAGTTCAAGAAGGTTTAAAAGCTGTTGGCGAATCCTTGCTTGCAATTAGAGAAAGTGTTAAGTATGTTAGAGGATCAGACAGTAGAATGCAAAATTTTGAAAATTGTGTTAGGCAAGTTGGAGTTGATACAAATGTTGGAGTACATTTAGATGTACCAACAAGATGGAACTCGGCTTATTTGATGCTTGAAAGTGCACTCCAATATGAAAAGGTTTTTGCTAGTCTACATTTGCATGACAGAAATTATGCTAATTGTCCTACAGTTGAGCAGTGGAGAAGGCAGAAAAAATATGTGAAGTCTTGGATCCTTTCAATGAAATAACTAACTTGATTTTGGTTCAACTTACCCAACCTCCAACTTATATTTTATGCAAGTTTGGAGAATTGAATGCATGCTCAAAGAGAAGTTGAATAGTGAAGATGAAGTTATTAAGGACATGGCTACAAGAATGAACGAGAAGTTTAAAATATACTGGAATGAATATAGTGTAGTACTTGCCTTCTAACTTTCTGCAATAAAAATTCGAAAAGAATAATTAAAATCCACTTGAAAAAGAATTTACAAAATAAGCCCTTTGCAAAAGGACTTAAGTACGAGTTGCTAATTAATTATCCCAAGTTCCTAAACAATATATTGTAGCCGTAGTTTAAATAATATCAGATTTTGTTTTACTTTTTACAACCAAAATTTTTCATTGTTTTGTCTAATTAAAGAAGAACATTTAGCTTGTTGAGACTACTGAGACACTATTTAATCAATTTTTCATAAATACAAAAATGGAGAAATTGAACTGCGTTTACATAGGAATTTAATTTATCCAATCTTGAGTAATATCTCTGAAATAAAACTTAGAATTGGAAAAAAAATTAACATCATCTACAACTCTAACTCAATCTTTTGTGGTATGCTAGAAGAGAAGAAAAGAGGATGAACAAGAGAAGAAGATAAAAATTAATTACCTTGTAGCAGTTATAATAGATGAACACAAGAGAATGTGATTAAAGAAGGAGAATCGAGACTTCAAAGTTGTAACTAGGGTTAGAAAATAAGGAAATTGGTATTTGGGATTGCTGCAGGTGCTTTTAACTTTTGAGAATTTATTTATTTATTAAACTTTTAGTTATATAAACTTTCTTTTGGTTAAGTTAGGAGAAGTAAACTACAAGTAGGCAGAATATACAATGGGCTTTCAAACTTGGTAATGTTTGAATTTTAATGGGCTCGCCAATTGCATAAAAATTGAAACATTAATTTTTTTTAGCCCGCGGGCTGGCCCAGCCCAGCC
Source organism: Petunia x hybrida (assembly GCA_037355625.1). NCBI lineage: Eukaryota > Viridiplantae > Streptophyta > Magnoliopsida > Solanales > Solanaceae > Petunia > Petunia x hybrida. The sequence goes on from JBBBVM010000081.1 coordinate 5,686,550, forward strand.
TCGCTCAAGCCTCACGGGCCAGCAGGCCTACTTGGGTCGGGCTAAAAAGCCTCGGTGTTGTTTGGGCTCAAATAATCTAAGCCCAGCCCTACAAAAAATAGGGCTAGGTCGGGCCGGCCCGCAGGCCAAAGCCCAAATTGACGGCTCTAATCAAGATGTTCCCTCAAAGCCCAAATTGACGGCTCTAATTAAGATGTTCCCTCTAACACCCACATATGTCTCATTGAGTCCCATGAGAAACTGGTAGAGCTGGTTCTCCTCTTCTTCCTTTTGCAACTCTGCCTCAGCAGAGCAGGTGCAAGCATTGAGCTTACTACGTATGACCCCCCAGATCATCCCATAGCCTTTTCAGCTTGTTAAAATAGGAAGCTACATCAAGAGAGCCTTGCACAATGGAAGCAAGCTCTTTCTTTATCTCACACACTTTGGTTTCACTAACAGAACCATATCTCTTATTTAATTGAAGCCAAATGCTTTTAGCGGTCTCAGAATATTTGACATTATCAGCAATTTTTGGGGAAAGGGAGTTAGTTAGCCAAGAGATTACCATGGTGTTGCATCTGTCCCATTGCCTAAGATGTGGAGAATCACTGGATGGCCTGGGACATGATCCATCAACAAAAGCTATTCTTGCTGATAGTGATACAGTTACACTCCTCTTCCAACCCCCAAATCCAGAGCCCGAAAAAGGAATTGGCACTAAGGATACACCAGGAACATCAGAAGAATGGATGAACATAGGGTTGGAAGAGTCGATCGTTTCAACAGTACCAGTACTCGAGCTAGGGTTTGATTGAGTACTAGAATTAGCGACTTTGACAGTACTCATGATGATATATCAATCAGAACACAATTGTATACAGAAAAAAAATAGGGTTACCAATTTCTTTCTCTACCGGAAAGAGTACGACCTTGAAATTGACAGCATGATCACCAGAAATTACCTAACTTCACCATGAAACCAAATCAAATCTCCGTCGCAATTCAGAAACCCTAAAATATTCAGGAAAACACACCGCAGTAACTGAATCATCACCGCCGTAACTGAATCTTCACTGCTGCAAGTTACGTGAATTCCATCGACAAAACTGATTTCCTCTGCTGAAAAATACTAAATTGTTCAAATTCTCGACAAAAAAACTAAGAAATCAACTATGAACTGAACCGTTACAAATGAAAAATCGGTGAAACTAAATGGGAGTAATATCGCTCGATTCGCAAGCTCAAGATGTACACGACCTTGGCTCTGATACCATAAAAAATTAGGAATTGAGGCAGAATTCAAGGAGGAGTTAGGGTTTCTAGAGAGAAGATTAGAGAGAGAGTTGGTCACAGGTTTGGGAAAATGAATTGGGAAAATTTTGATCACTAGCCATTTTTGGACGCGCTTATTGGGGATTATCTACTATTTCAAAATTCACTGAATAATAGCCAAAAATTCGCGCGCACACTTAAGCTCCATTAGCGTTGGAAAAACACTCAGACTAGTCCCATAACAAAATACTGGGGCTTTGAACAAAAATTGTTCAAAGCCCAAGTATTTTGTTATGGAACTGAAGAAGTCCCATAACAAAATAATCCCATAACAAAATAATGGGACTTTGTTATGGGACTTTATCCCATAACAAAATAATGGGATTTATTCCCATAACAAAATGCTGGGGCTCTCAACTAGTTTTGTTCAGAGCCCCAGCATTTTGTTATGGGACTGAAGCTTTATACAAAGTCCCATAACAAAATGCTGGTAAGTCCCATTTGGCTAGTTTACTGAAGCTTCCCTTTGAACAAAACACTGGGACTTGTCCGGAGGTGGCTATTTTTCAGCGAATTTGTTTTTGACGGCTACAAATCAATTAGCGCATGTCAAACAAGCTCTTACGCGAAATTTTTACAATGAATTGACCAAGGAAAATATCCAAGGCCCATTGATATTTATACTTGGGAAATTTTGATCACTAGCCATTTTTGGACGCGCTCATTGGGGACTAACCACCGTTTCAAAATTCACTGAAGAATAGCCAAAAATTCGCGCGCACACTGAAGCTCCATTAGCGTTGGAAAAACACCCAGTCTAGTCCCATAACAAAATACTGGGGCTTTGAACAAGTATTTTGTTATGGAACTGAAGAAGTCCCATAACAAAATAATGGGATTTATTCCCATAACAAAGGTCTCATCAAAGGGATAAATCCCATTATTTTGTTATAGGACTTTATATATAAAGCTTCAGTCCCATAACAAAATGCTGGGGCTCTGAACAAGTTTTGTTCAAGGCCCCAGTATTTTGTTATGAGACTGAAGGTTTATACAAAGTCCCATAACAAAATGCTGGGGCTCTGAACAAGTTTTGTTCAAGGCCCCAGTATTTTGTTATGGGACCGAAGCTTTATACAAAGTCCCATAACAAAATGCTGGGTTTTGTTCAAAGCCCCAGTATAAATACTGGGGCTAGTTTACTGAAGCTTCCCCAGTATTTATACTGGGACTTGTCCGGAGGTGGCTATTTCTCAGCGAATTTGTTTTTGACGGCTACAAATCAATTAGCGCGTGCCAAACAGGCTCCTACGCGAAATTTTTACTTTATACTTAGGCCACAAAGCCAGTTTACTTACAATTAACGTAAAAATTTCGTGTAGGGGCCTGTTTGGCGCGCGCTAATTGATTTATAGCCGTCAAAAACAAATTCGCTGAGAAATAGCCACATCCGGACAAATCCCAGTATAAATACTGGGCTTTGAACAAGTTTTGTTCAAAGCCCCAGTATTTATACTGGGAAGCTTCAGTAAACTAATCCCAGTATAAAATACTGGGGCTTTGAACAAGTTTTGTTCAAGGCCCCAACATTTTGTTATGGGACTTTGTATAAAGCTTCAGTCTCATAACAAAATACTGGGGCTATGAACAAAACTTGTTCACAGCCCCATCATTTTGTTATGGGACTGAAGCTTTATATATAAAGTCCCATAACAAAATAATGGGATTTATCCCTTTGATGAGACCTTTGTTATGGGAATAAATCCCATTATTTTGTTATGGGATAAAGTCCCATTACAAAATAATGGGACCTTTGAACATGTTAGTTCAATGTCCCATTATTTTGTTATGGGATTATTTTGTTATGGACCTTTGAACAAGCTTCAGTCCCATAACAAAATACTTGGGCTTTGAACAAGTTTTGTTCAAAGCCCCAGTTTTTTGTTATGGGACTAGTCTGGGGTGTTTTTCCAACGCTAATGGAGCTTAAGTGTGCGCGTGAATTTTTGGCTATTCTTCAATGAATTTTGAAACGCTGGATAGTCTCCAATGAGCGCGTCCAAAAATGGCTACTGATCAAAATTTCCCACAATTAACTGGGCTAACCCACTAACTAATATACTACTCCATTGACAAATAAATATAAAATTGCAATACAGGTACAATTTATATATACACTTATACAAATGGACACAATTAAATTAACTCTAACTCTATACACTATCTGAAGGTTGTTGTTCTTTTTTTTTTGGGTCCAGACGCCATGTAGTGTGACAACTCAACAAAATCGAAGGTTTCAAATTTTAGAACCTGGAAATGAAGTGATCTATTTACTTTCGAAAAGGAACACTTACAATACATGGCGCAAAAACATTTCCATCAGATAGGAATAGGGAATAATTAACTTAGTGAGGAACTCAGATGATGAACAGTCCTCATTCATGCAATTACTCTCAGGTGTCTAAAAGAAAAGATGATCAGTCATTAAATTTAATACCTAAAAGCATCTTATAGTGTAGAGATTTGTTAACTGAAATAAGATAGGCTATGACTAGTCCAGATTTTGATCCTCACATTTTATTTACTCTCTTGCTCTTTACGTGCAATGATAAAATACACGAACTCGTCATTTAAACATTTCAGAGATAAATCATGTGAAATGTCCAACACAAGTAGAAGCAGATAACCAAAACTTTGAGTGTCTAGTAAATTTATCTCCTGATTGCTCTTTCTCATTGACTAGGAAAACTTTTATTTGCTAGGTTCCTAGTTAATCTATTGTTCCAAGCAGTTTGGGCCTCCCAATTCACCAACCAAAGTTGTTTTTTTTTTTTGCTTTACAAAGTTAACAGAGGACCACCCAAATTAAAAGCAATCTATAATCGCGACACTGTTCATAAAACTTGCTGTCAGGAATTAGTAAGAGGAGAAGTGCCATCCAAAGGTCAAATTGAAAGCAATAATACTATTTGATTGATATTTAAATAATAAATAAAAAAATATTTTCTTCATTATCAGATAATTTACAGCCAACCAGGTAAAAATAACAATTTGTAGGCTTGTAGCATATATATTAGGAATCCCCGAGGATTTTCCTGACTTGTTCAAGTGTCACAAACAGGACAACAGTGAAAGGTCCCTGCCTTGAAATGGTAGGAATGAATCCCTTGTAAAGGGCCATTGGCCCTTCAGCTTTAATAGTTTTCACAGCACAATCTAATGCTCCGGCATAGGGTGGAGTTGCCCCTGCCTCCACCTTCATGTTCATCACCCTAGTCTTGATCACGTCCACGGGGTTGGACACCACAGCTGCCACAAACCCTGCTGCAAAGCTCGCGGTCACGTGTGTCCCTAGTCCATCACTCATTGCTCCACGCTCCAATATTGATTCCTTGATTTGATCATATGATGCAAGTTGCGAAGCCGTGACTAGCATGGCGCGGTTCACTGTCAAAGCAGAGCCGCGCCATAAGCTAGTAATTCCCTCTTGTTTTGACATTTGTGTTATTGCATCCACTACTCCTTTGTAGTTACGTCTCTGTGATGCTGGAAGCCGTCCATCAGCTTGCATGCGAACCATGGCTACATCAGCCGGGTTCCCAACAGCCGCGCCAATGCCACCTGCTAGTAATCCTGCAGCTACCTTTCGTCCCAGCGGTAACTTTCCATCATTTGGATTGGTCCATTTACGCTTGAAGACATCATATAATCCCATTCGTGTCGTGGAGTACAGCGTTTGGCGAAGAACTGCAGCGGAAACGCCAGAGAACAAGGCAGCAACACCTTCTGTTCGGAAAATCTTTATTCCAACAGAAATAGGTCCTGTCCTAACAGACAGTTGTGGCTCTGGGATTCGAGGAAGCTGGTTGAGATTATGTAACGTTGTTGTAGTGGATGTGATAGACGTGTTATTAAAAGCTAGAGCTGGGCGAAGAGCGTAAACTTGTGGATTAAGAATGGTTGGTTTAGGAACATGATTTTCTCCTTGAAGTTGCATACGGACTTTAATGAGGTCTAGTGGATGTGTAGAACATCCAGCAACTATTGAAGCTATACCACCCTCAACAAATCCTTTAAAACCCATGGTTTAAATGATTCTGATCTTGTAGTAATGGATTTCTACTTTTTCAGGAAACAGCTTTTTCTTGTAAGTGAAATTAAAGAATGAAAGAATAACAAATAAATTGGTGCTAAGAAGTGAAAAGATAGTGAATGCAGAGAGAAGAGGAGATATGGGCATATATAGGTAAGAAGAAGGAAAAGGGAATGTGTCTTCCTATGCGCGTTGACTGAGGGGGGTCCAAAAAGGCTAACAAACAACCACAACTATATTTATGTAAGGGTTTGACTAGTGGCCTAACTAATACTAGTAAGTACTAGTAGTAGTAAAAAAATACTCCTGGTGGACTTTGATTCGGTCGCCAAATGGACTGTTTTTAAAAGCATGGTTTAAAAGAGTCGTTCCTCCAACCTTCTTTATGCGTGTTAAGTCGAGCTTAAACAAATCTGCTATAGTATCAGACTGAGTCAAACTCGGAGGTCTAAATGAGCTTTTGTGCAATAAAGTGAAAGTTGAGTGATTATTGGTGAAATTATTTCGAGATTTTGATCCAACCCTTTGTCTCTTTCTACTTGGAATTCAATATCTTTAAGTCCATACTAGATGGTATCCACTGGTAAGTTTATGCTCAAATTCGCTGTAATTGAAAAGGAACGAATAGTTGGTGAAAAGTAGTGGCTTTGAACAACAATTTGACCAAACGGATCAAGTAAAGCAGTAGTGGCCTATGCAGGATTTTATGCAAGGGATGTCAATCTAGTTTCACCCTTCAATTTGTCAAAGTCTAGGTCTAAGACGGTTGAAAATCGAAGGCTCAAATTTTGGAACTTGGAAATGAAGTGATCTATTTACTTCAAAAATAAGAACAATTACAGTAGGAACAATTACAATACATGGCACAAAATTATTTCCCTCAGATAAGAATAAGGAATGACTAACTGAGTGAGGAATTCAGCTGATATTTCATTCATCACTAGCCCATATCCCACAGAAGCAACTCAAAGCCTATACATTAGATTGAATTTTTTACAAACAGAAATGGAAGAAAGCATAGTGAACATGATCAAATCTCACACAATAACAAAGAAAAATGCTATCTACATTTACTAGATAGGATTACCAAACTACACCAGAATTACTGCAGTGCCTCCTTTATCTACCATCAACAGATGTAAAGGAGTCGGCAAATCCAGTAGGTCTTGCAGGGATACTACCCTTACTGTCTTCAAGGTCCGTGCAAGTCACGTCTTTTCCTTCTGAATCTTGCCAGTCCTTGACCATTTGATCCAGGGGAAGACTATAATCAATACCACAATAGTCCTCGGTATCTTCCTCAAGAGGCTTCCATTTCTCAACAAGTGGGGCGAGCACATTCACAGCGTGGCTCATGTCAGGCCGTTGGCCAGGCTCTCTTGCAGTGCAGTGACCAGCAAGTTCTGCAATGATAGATATGCTCTTAAACATCTCCTCTTTTACATCCAAAGCTGGATCAATGGCTGCTATAAGTTTCTCTTTAGAGGATTTGATGTTCCAGAACCATGCAACCAAGTACTGGCTCTCATTAGGTCTATCCTCATCAAGAGCCATCCAGCCAGTTAACAACTCCATTAGCACCACACCGAAACTAAAGACATCAACTTTAGTGGTGATCTTACCGGTAACTGGATCAAATCAGCAAGTCAAATGAGTTAGGAAACAGCTGATGCAAAAAGAAAGTTATCTATAACACTTTGGAATATGAAACTATGCAACTCCCAAGTGTTCTACAAGAATAGATGATTAGTCACTAAAAGTGATACTTAAAAGCATCTTCCTACTGTACAGATTCATTAATTCAAATAAGATATAGGCTATGACTACATAGTCCAGATTCTGATCGTCGCTTTATTTACTCTTTTTTCTGTTTAAGTGCAATGAGAAAACAAAAATGTCAATTACAAATCTTATGCAAATCATATAAGAAATGTCGACCGAGTACATAAGTAGAAGCAGACATCCAAAACTTGATATTAGTAAACTTATTGCATGAGTTTGCTTGTAGATTACACCAGACACCCCATTCATGCCCCCACTCCATGGAATCTAAATATCCACCTCCAAACGGTTTTTTTAAATAGACAGTAACAGTTAACTGAGTTTTCTGTCATTCTTCTTATACCAATGATATAATTATGGAGTATGTCAAAGGGAAAATAGGACATTGCCTTCTTGGTTCAGAACAGTTAAAGGAATCTCAAAAGACAAGGACGGGATCAAAGGATCAAAGCAAAAGCTTACCCGCATATTCAGGTGCTAGATATCCAAATGTTCCAGCCAGCCTGGTCACCACAGAGTTTTCTCCTTCGGGAGCAAGTTTCACAAGTCCAAAGTCTGATACTTTTGCTCGGAAATCATCACTTAGCAAGATATTTGAGGACTTGAGATCTCTGTGAACAAAGCACTGATGAGCCAATGTATGCAAATACTCCATCCCTCTAGCAACATCTAAGGCAATATTCAGCCTCCTCTTCCAAGATAGAGGCTCCAAATTCAAACTTTTCCAGTGAAAAAGATACTTACTTAGAGCACCTTGTGGCATGTATTCATAAACCAGAATTCTTTCATTGCCCTCGGCAGAGTATCCCAATAGTGAAACCAAATTCCTATGTCTGACTTTTGAAAGAACAGAAATTTCAGCTCGAAATTCATCCAATGCTTTACTGTTAATTACTCCAGCCTCCATCCTTTTGACAGCTATTTTTGTTCCATCATCTAATTCTCCTTGATAAACCACTCCAAAACCACCACGACCTAGTTCATTTTCTGGAGAAAAGTTCTTGGTTACATTCCTAAGTACTTGAACTGATATGACCAAATTGCTAGCTTCAACTAAATGGTATTTACCACTGTGCATGCTAGCAGAACCACTTTCAGTCAATGTTGAAAGACTTCCATTAGTGTTATTGGCTATTGCAATCTTGATCATGTCATCCGAATCAGAAGGATCTCTAGGATGAATCACGAGAGAAGTTGGACCTTTGCGTCTACCCATACTCTTCCTCCGAACATAAACGTATAATGAAATAGCCAGAGAAAATAAAAGTGCAAAACATGCAATAGGAACCACAATAATGACTAACTTAGACTTAGAAGAGCTTGACCTATTGATCGATGAAGAGGGTGAAGCTCCATGGGACATACTATTATTTTGTGAAGGGATTGCTACAATTGGACTAGGGTTCATTAGTGAATTTCCACTTAGAACAAGTTTCACCAGGGTTGTAAACTTTGGCAGAGGAGGGGAAAGGTTGTTATTACTCAAATCAAGCACAAGTAAGTATTTCAAGCTAGTCCAACTAGATGGAATAGAACCAGAAATATTGTTAGATCCAAGATAAATATGAGTGAGAGAATCTAGTTTTGCAATTGAAGGACTCAAGGTACCAGAAAGATTTGACTTAGGCAAGTTTATCACAATAACCTTTTGATTAATGTCACATCTTAATCCCCACCAAGGCCCATCACAAGGATTATCTCCTGACCATGATTCAACAAGCTTAGATGGATAATTCAACTCATCAAGGAATTCTAAAAGTGCCATAACCTGTGGGGCACAAAGTTCACCTGTTTTGGTCTGACAAAAAGAGTTGGATTGATAAGTAACATTTGTAGCCTTGAACTTCGGTATCGGACCCATGAAATGATTATTATTCAAATCAAGATGGCCTAATGGCAAACTTGCTAAAGTTTCGGGAATCAAACCAACAAGATCATTGCTGTTGACATTGAGATCCTGCAGATATGTCAAATTACCAATCTCCTTTGGAATTTTACCTGAAAAATGGTTCCCGTGTAGCCAAAGTCTTGTAAGCGATCCCATTCTTGAAACCACATCAATTGGACCACTCATCCCATCACCAGACTGATCATTCAACCAAAGCATCTTAAGCTCAGAGTCCTTGAAACTACTTGGAATCGGCCCCGAAAGCCGATTATTGGACAATAACAACACATCCAAAGATGACATATTTCCCAGAAACTCAGGCAAAGAACCAACCAAATTACAGTTCACCAATGTCAAGTTAGTCAATTGAGCTGAACCTTGCAACGCACTTGGCAAAGACCAACCATTAGTAGCATTCAAAGGATTCTCATCCAATGCCAAAACTTCTAAACTCACAAGTCCATTAAAGAAATCTTTAGGAATAACATCAAACTGATTAAAATCCAAGAAAGCAAATCTTAATTCAGACAAACCACTAAGTGATGGTAACTTTCCACTAAATTGGTTTCTTTGCAATCCCAAATTAGTTAACTTAGACAACTGATTAAGATTTTGTGGCAAAGGACCTTTTAATCCCAATCCCATAACTTGAATCTGTTGAATCCTACTACCTGTACACACTATATGAGGCCAAGCTGGAGGACCACAAGGGTCATTACCATTTCTTGGCCAATTCAAGATTTCTGAATTTTCCAAACCTTTTCTAAACTCATTGATTATAGCTAAGTCATTGAGGTCTGTAACACTATAAGCAACTGAAAAAAGTGAAAGAAAGAGTGTTACCATAAACACCATTTGGTAAGCAGCTTCTTCCATTGATGATTGTACCAAGAACCAACGTTAGACATGTAATATTGAGTTCAATCACATAATCAAGAAAGTTAGTTACATGTGATAACTAATGGCTGTTGTTTGTGTAAGCCCATGTTAGATTTTGAGACAAGGAGTGTGTTATAATTGGAGTGAGAAACTATACTATGTTGTAATGGAATAAAAAATATTAGTATGGAGTAATTAATGTAAGTGGTATTATTGATGAAAGAATGTTATTAAAGTATAATAAAGAATAGAAGGAAAATCTGTTTGTGAAGATTTAGGAGTAATTAGTGATGTGTGATGACTGATGATGACCATAAAAAGTGGATCTTTTTCATGAGAAAATGGTTATGGAATATTAAAATGCAGATAATGAAACTTAGTTAATAAAAATCGTTAAAATGGATGATGTTGTATAGTATTGACTGAGACATGATTGTCGTTTAGTCTATATAATTTCTTGGTATATATTCAGTTACTCGGGGGATTGGCATGGCAGGTCTCCCCAAGTTTTTTTTGTGTGGAAAAAGGCTCAAGTTTTAAACATGAATTCTAGGGTCCTCATTTAATTAGTGTTATTAACTATGTAACATTCTCACCCCAATGTTTTGTAAGTTGCACAATAGTCCATGTATATAAAGTAGTTTTTTGCCAAATTTGGCCATTTCCTAGCTGCTTTCCCTCTCTCCTCTCTCCCCCGTTTTCCCTCCATTTTTCCACATTCCATTCCCGCCCAAAGCTCCACCATAGCTGCTGAGCTTCCTTTCGTATTTCGAAATAATACCCATTCCACCATAGCTGCTGAGCTTATTATCTTGAAGCTCCTTTCCAGTTTTAGGCAATACAAGCTGAGATCCCCCACATTTGGGTTTTACGGAATTTCGTTAAATCTGGTCGTCGTTTCTTATCCATTAAAGGAGAAATCTTGTTCCTCCAATTTTAATCGTATCAATCCAGTCATATCCGGTAAGTGTACTAAATTTTCGAACATGTTTTTTGTTGTTTTTGTTGATTCGGGGTTGTTACGGATTCAGTTCCTCCGAACAATCTGCGTGAAATTCCAAACACCATTTCGACTTTCCTATGGCCGTAATTGTAATTCCAAACATATCGCTGGCGTTTTACGCGGCGTATGTATATTATTGGAATTTTCACAGATAATGTTCGGAACATTCTTTATGATGTTTGAGCGTTCTGTTGAAGTTTGGAACATCTTGGATTAAGCAACGAAAAAGTGTAAGGTGATATTCAGAACGTCTGCATGAGATGTTCCAAACGAGCAATACTGAGGTTCGGAACATCTTGCATCGAGCAATGAAAAACTGTAATCTGATGTTCAGAACGTCAGGAAGATGTTCCAAACGAGAACATTGAGGTTTGGAAACATACTGTATAAATATTAGTAATACTAATAGTTGGTCATTCCAATTTATTGCAGGTGACCATCGATGGGTGAGGTTATATTGGGAGTTAATTATCAAGGTGAATGGGTGGAGCGTTCTAAATGTTATGCTTGGGTTCCGAAGGTTAAAGAGTCAAGACCCATTCTTGTGCCTAGAGATGTTACGTATGATGTTCTACTTAACAAAATCATCGGAAGTTGGGGGATAAGAGACAATCCGAGGGATATTTGCATTACTTACATGCTGAGTGTTGCCGCAAATCAAAAGACTCCTCCCGTTACAATAAGAAACGACGAAGATGTACGCCTTTATATGGCTGACGTTGATCGTAATGGTGCTAGGCCCACACTAAGGGTAATTGTGGTTTCAACGACGGAGGAATGTGTTGGTTCTAATGACCAAGAAATGCCAAATATTGGAGGGCATGATTTTAGTCAGCGATTGGATGACTTACATGAAGAAGTAGCAGAAGAAGACAGAGGAGGAGGGGTAGAAGAAGACAGAGCAGGCGTAGATGTAGATGAAGAAAAAGAAGAAGAAGTAGAAGACAAATATGTAGAGGAACATCCTGCCATTTATACCCCTGTGTTTCCAACACAAAGCAGCGAGCCGATATTTCACTTCGTTGATGGCACAGGTTTTGAAAAAGGTATGACTTTCCCCAATAAGAAAGAACTGGTCACCAAATTGAAGATTGCAGCAGTTAAACATCGTTTTAATTACAAACCATTGAAGAATACTGCAAAGATTTTTAATGCTAGATGTTTAGATGTGAAATGCAAATGGTGGTTAAGGGCAATGAGGTATAAAAGTAATGATAGGTTCTACATTAGCGTTTACAATAACATGCACACATGCGGTGTCCAACATCATTCCAGTCATAATTCACACGCCTCTGCCCGGATAATTGGTGAGTTCATGAAAGGTAAATATTTAATGGGAAAAGGTCCAACCACAAAAGCTGTCAGGGAGTCCCTTAACAACGATTTTGGTTGTAAGGTTAGCTACTGGAAGTGTCTTAGGGGCTGTCAATTTGCAAAATCTTTGACACGGGGAACACACGCGAAAGGTATTGAAATTCTTGATGCTTATGCTTATATGGTTAGGAGCAAGAATCCAGGAACCAAGACAGATTTGAGGCTTTCTAGCACAGGGAAGTTCTTGTATTTTTTTCTCTCTTATGGAGCGTGGATCAGGGGATTTACTTACGTGAGAAAAGTCCTAGCCGTTGACGGTACACATTTGTCTGGCGAGTATGGAGGGGTCTTGCTGTCTGCTGTTGCTCAGGATGCAATGAGTCACGTATTCCCTGTTGCTTTTTGTGTTGTAGACAAAGAGTGCGACGACTCATATGAGTATTTTTTCGAACAATTACGCTGCATAGTTTCAGATAGTGAAGAGTTGTGCATAGTTTCGGATAGACATCCGAGCATCTCGAAAATGGTCGCCCAAGTGTTTCCTTCTGCACACTATGGAGTTTGCATGTGGCACCTTGGTGAAAGCATCCGAACAAAGTTTCAGTTTGGATTCAGTCTTCACAAATACTACACTGCAGCAAAGGCATACAGGGTAGAGGAATTCAATGATGCTATGAATGAGATCAGGGCTATTGATTGGAGGGTAGCGGATTATCTTGAAAATGTTGTTGGCTATCATAGATGGAGCAGATTATATTTCCCAGGAAACAGGTAATATTACTGTCTGCTTTCAATATGTTCCAAACGTCACATTGCGCTCTCCGAACATAACATATATGTTCAAAACATTATAGGAATATTTATTTTCCGATGGTGTTCCGAACTCATTATCGGAGTTCTGAACGTGTGAGTCATGTTAGGAACATCACTAATGTTCCGCACTTCTTATTCCTATATCTTCACTTGTGCTTTATGCTAGGAACATGTTTTGACTAGTATAATTTTTATTCTTTTTAATAGGTTTGAAGTTATGACATCAAACATAGCTGAGTCCATTAATTCCATGCTGAAAGAGCAAAGAGAATACCCCATTGCTGCCCTCTTGAAGGATATAGGTAGGAACTTTGCGGAAAAATTCCACACTAGGGCCATGAAGTTAATCAACCACCCAAATTTATGCGTCCCAGACGTTGAAATAAAAATAAGGAAGAATAAAGAAGCGGGAGACAAGCTAGTTGTCAACAGGAAGGGAACTTATGGTTTCGAAATCATTAGTCCAGGGCATGAGGCAGAAGTTGATCTATATGAGAGGACATGTACATGTAGGGAGTTCGATCTTGATCAGTTACCTTGTGTACATGCTATGGCAGCAATTAGGGGGTTGCATGGCGATGAATATGGAAGTAGAGTGTATGAATACACTTCTGGATATTACACAACACAAGCATACATCCTTGCCTATGCAGAGCCTGTCAATGCAGTACCTCCTGAAGAATCATGGGTCGTCCCTGCTGAAGAGATACTTTATCCAGTGCCTCCGCCCCCAAAGCCGAACAACCGTGGAAGGAGAAGGGTTAACCGGATTCGATCTATTGGGGAGCGTCTTCCAAAGAGGAGAAATAAATGTGGCAACTGCAAGAGATATGGGCACAAGAAAACTACATGCCCCGGTGTTCGTAGTGGAAATGAGGCTACAAGTCAGCCTACGAATTGAGTTTGTGAATTGGATATTTATATCGTCCGCGTTATAGTTTCAATTATTTGGATTATTTGGATATTTATTGAATTGCATAATGGACTTTTCGTCCTACTTGTATAATTTATCTTGTGTACATATTTGACCAAATTTGTTTCTTAACTTATGGTTTGCACAGATTTGCTTTACTGCATCTTTTGTGATTATGTTGTGCACATAATTGCATATTGTTCGCAACACATCCATTTTGTTTAGGATATTATATGTGATGTTCCGAACGATGTCAAGGCATGTGAAAGCTTGTGAGGTCTTTATTTCACAATTCACAGTCGTAGCGTTTACCAAGTGCTACCTTATAGGAAATGTTCGGAACCTCGTGTCGTTGATATTATATTATACTTTTATACGTGACGTTCCGAACAAGCTATTCAAAATTTAAAACACACAAACGGCTACAATGAACAGTTGGGAACCCAAATACCAATACACTAAACGGCTAAAATACAAGTTGGTTACTGCAACAGTCACGTCAAAAAACACATTGACACTTGTAAATATGCGTCCCTTCATTTGCTTCAAAACATCTATAAATACCTCCACTTTGATGAACACTCAATTCACAATTCATTTCGCATTAACCAAGTATTACGTTCAGTTTTGACTAGTTTCCATAGCAAAGAAGAACAAGTTGAGGTACTAAAGTTTTCCATATTTTCTGCCTTTTTTCTAAAACGATTTCTCCATCTAATCTGTTTATATTTCCTTAAACATAACTATCCACTTTGATTCTTTTCTAAATTTTAAACAACTTTTCATGCAGATGGCCAATAACGCATTAAACGATCCATGGAATAAGTACCACCGAGTCCGAGAGCCTCCAAACAAGTCGCTTCCCGTAAGACTGCTAGACGTGCATTATGAAGTTGTTGACATCAAAGAGGTAGCAGATAATTGTGAGAGGTCCATTCAAACACTCGAGACAAAACTTGAGCAGATGCAATTGCAGATAGATCGGATTGAAAGGATTTTGCAAAATCAATTCGGTGGAGATCCAAACAATAACGAAGACGCTATTATATATTAGATGTTTAAGTAGTTCTACTGTTTATGAATATGCTTTTGTATCTCTGTTCAATTAATATTATTATGAAGGTCTTTAATTAGTACTGTTAAACTGTCTCCAAACCATCCTCTTTGCTTATAGTTCGCAACACATCAACTGTCGTTTAGGATATTATAGACGATGTTCCAAACGACAACTTGGCCTACTCCATTTCTGGAAAACTTAATAAAATCATACAACACGTTCGGAACATAATACGTGTGTTCCATCATGAAAACAAATGTTCGGAACGTAACGGTTATGTTCCAGATACAACTGGTGATCATTAACATTATCCACGTCCAAATATCCAGAATGAAAATAAATGTTCGGAACTCCACTAATATGTTCGTCACATTAAACAGCCGTTCGGATCGCACAACTGTTAAGCTTGTTATAGGGAGAAATGATGATCCATACATATACCGATGTTTCGAACATCAACGTGCCGTTCGTCGCGTTCATTCGATGTTCCGAGCGCGCTGTTATATTGTTGCTATCTTCATCACACTCTTCACATCTTGAGTGGTTAGAGTGACAAACTATCATCATTATATACCTACAAAGGACCCAATATTCCTGTAAGCGCGATAAATTCATCCACTTTCATCACAAAGACCACTTAGAGTAGTTTGTGGGACAAATGGTGATCCTTATGAGTAGAAATGGACAAGTAGAGTCGTTAGAGTGGGAAATGATGATCATTATGACCAGGCAGGACCCAACAATACTTGTAAGAGTGGAAAATGATGATCAATATGATAATAAATGACCAACTATACTTGTAAGAGTGATAAATGATGATCACTATCACTATAAATGACCAACTATACTTGGTATAGGGAGAAATGATGATCCATACATATAATAAATGACCAACTATACTTGTAAGAGTGATAGAGGATGATCATTATACCCAAAAATGATCCAAGATACCTGTAAGGGTGCATTATGATGACCATGATGAGTAGAAATGGCCAACTAGAGTTGTTCGACAGACAAATGATGATCCTTCTAATCTAGAAATGACCCAACATACCTGTAAGAGTGTCAAATGATGATCATGTTAACTAGAAATGACCCACTATACTTGCTAGGGTGACAAATGACGATCACTAACACTATAAATAACAAATTATGCTTGTTATAGGGAGAAATGATGATCCATACATATACCGATGTTTCGAACATCAACGTGCCGTTCGTCGCGTTCATTCGATGTTCCGAGCGCGCTGTTATATTGTTGCTATCTTCATCACACTCTTCACATCTTGAGTGGTTAGAGTGACAAACTATCATCATTATATACCTACAAAGGACCCAATATTCCTGTAAGCGCGATAAATTCATCCACTTTCATCACAAAGACCACTTAGAGTAGTTTGTGGGACAAATGGTGATCCTTATGAGTAGAAATGGACAAGTAGAGTCGTTAGAGTGGGAAATGATGATCATTATGACCAGGCAGGACCCAACAATACTTGTAAGAGTGGAAAATGATGATCAATATGATAATAAATGACCAACTATACTTGTAAGAGTGATAAATGATGATCACTATCACTATAAATGACCAACTATACTTGGTATAGGGAGAAATGATGATCCATACATATAATAAATGACCAACTATACTTGTAAGAGTGATAGAGGATGATCATTATACCCAAAAATGATCCAAGATACCTGTAAGGGTGCATTATGATGACCATGATGAGTAGAAATGGCCAACTAGAGTTGTTCGACAGACAAATGATGATCCTTCTAATCTAGAAATGACCCAACATACCTGTAAGAGTGTCAAATGATGATCATGTTAACTAGAAATGACCCACTATACTTGCTAGGGTGACAAATGACGATCACTAACACTATAAATAACAAATTATGCTTGTTATAGGGAGAAATGATGATCCATACATATACCGATGTTTCGAACATCAACGTGCCGTTCGTCGCGTTCATTCGATGTTCCGAGCGCGCTGTTATATTGTTGCTATCTTCATCACACTCTTCACATCTTGAGTGGTTAGAGTGACAAACAGCCACTTAGAGTGGCAAATGATGATCATTATGACTAGGTAATTAAAGTGAGATGATCAGTATCACCCTAAATTACCAAGCATACTTGTTAGAGTGACAAATGACTGCACATCCATCTTTGTGGTTTCGAACATGCTAAATATGTTTGTCACGTGAACAACACGTTCGGAGCGGCATATTTCGATATTGCTATCTTCATCGTTCTGTTAACGGATTTGTTCAGATCAGATCGCGATATGATTGAAACATGAAGTGTGTCGTGCGGAACGACTTAGGGTACATTAGTAAATTATAGGACAAAATAACAATTTCAAATGAAATTTCTTGATCATTACTGCACAAAACATAACAATTGGAAATATAGAAACTAAACTATGAACCAACACTTGATCCAAGTACAGAATATGAGAACGATTAGCACCACGACTATTAGTACCCCAAAACCCAATTTTTTCCGCCATAAACGTGCCGCTTTCCTCTCTTCTTCAACAGCTTTCAACTTCTTAAGTAGACCCCATATTACTCTCTTTGCTTGATCTGACATCTCTTCATCATGCCATCTAAAGTAGTTGCAACCATTTGCCTACATAAAAAAATAAAATAAAATAAATACAACAAACAAATTAATTCAAGAAAGAAAATAAACCCACCACCTAACCTGACCATATTTGCATCCGTAAAACCTCCTTCCTGGGTTTAGCTGCGTCCACGATGTTGTTAACTTCGCATAATCTCCACATCGACAAAATGGTACAACACTCCCGCTATTAACGGATCTACTAGACATTTTAATCTGGATGTTTGATGTAATTGTGTAAACTTGTTTTACAAATAATGAACGCATATATAATGTGTTGGGTGGTGTATTTTTATTACCGTTGGTAAATAAATGTTGTTCACGCGCCCAATGTAATAATCTATCACGACATTGGGCTAGATCGAAATGATGTTCGGAACATCGTGTAAAAGATATGTTACGCGAATTATACTGATGTACACTGCCGTTCCGAACAAGAGATTCAATATTTGAAATTCAAAAAAGGCTACAATACAATTTCCAAATACCAATACACCTATCATCTAGAGTAGTAGACTAGACTTGGTTTGCAGGTAGGCTGAAATGATGTTCGGAACATCATTTCGTAGACTAGACTAGGTGAACATCATTTCGTAAACTAGACTAGGTCTGCAGGTAGGTCGAAATGAGGTTCGGAACGTCATTTCGTGGATACGTTACACCAATTACACTAATATAGGCTGACGTTCGGAACCCGTTCAAAATTTGAAATACAGAAACGGCTGCAATACAACCCGCTCAAATACCAATACACGAAACGGCTACAAACGTTTCGGTTGCCTCTCTCAACTTCTATAAATACCCAACGGCTCAGAGCATTTCAAACCATATTCATCAACTTACAATTCAAGGAATCACAAACTATTCATCTTAAAAAATGGCACGTCAACCACGAACAAGAGGAGCAAGAGGATCCTCCACGGCTAGAGGAGCCTCCACGGCCAGAGGAGCCTCCACGGCCAGAGGAGCCTCCACGGCCAGAGGTGCCTCCACGGCTAATATAGCCTCCACCTCTAGGGCATTATCATTTGCAGACGACTCACAAACTGAAAGGGCTATTGACATATTGGAACAACTAAGGGCAGAAGTGTGGGGTTGGAAGTTCCAGTTTGAGGGCTTCCTACATGACTACAAAAAGGACGTCAGAAAGATGGCGAAGGAAAGGCGTAGGATCACAAGAATGCTCAAAGGGCTGCTTGCTGATAAGGGGATCCATTACCTTGACTTCTACTCCTCTCCTTCACGCTAGATTTGGATGTTCCTATTAATGTTATTATATATTTCTTTTTGAATCTTTATAATCTAGTATCTTTTGGTAGAATGCTAGTATAAGTAGCATTCCTTTTGTAAAGCACTGACAGTGATGTGCAGTTTCTCCATTTGAATGCTAATATAACTAGCATTCTTTTTTGTAAAGCTCTACAATGATTATCAATGGAAATTACTTTTATCTAGTTCAGAACTCCATGATGCCGTTCAGAAAGGTTTTGCGTCGTTCTGGAACATTATTGACCTTTATACAATAAGAGTATCTCGTTTGGAACATCGTAATTTTGCGGAAAACATATATATCTTGTTCTGAACAATTGATGAGCACTCGATATGCTCTGTTCTTTTTCTAAAAACACTAATCCATCTATCTATAATTAAAATAACCACAGTATACCGAACGATATTAATAATGTTCCGAACATCTTGTTAAAATCTAAAAGGCACAACAGTTACAATATTATCAGTTGCACTCGTTTGAGTAGTACATAACGGTTACGATAAAGCCCTTCCCAACAGACTCGTCGATTGCCCCTTTGTTCACATTCACACATTGATAAATACCCAACAGTCACACATTGATCTACAACATTTCAAAATGCCTCGTCGTCCAAGAACAAGGGGAGCACCTATAAGAGGAGCATCGAGTTCAAGATGGTCTAGACTTCCTTCCTCGAGTTCACATTCAGATTCTGGTAATTCGACCAATGGCTTGGACCAATTAAGGTATGAAGTGTGGGAATGGAAATTCAAATTTGAAGAATTCTTCCATGACTATAGAAGGGACATAAGAAGGATGAAGAGAATGCTTAAAGGGCTCCTTGCTGAAAAGGGAATTGATTATGTCCCGTACTCCACACCACCAGGAACACCACCTGAAGCACCACCACCCTAAGTTCGATTGCTTATGATTATTTTAGTTATAATTTTATATGTTTATTATATTATTGTGCCGTTTGTGTCTCGATATAATATGTATTTTGCATTTTCTAAGGAACGACTTGTCGTTCCAGAACGAAGTATTATTGTTCCAGGGTAAACTTAATTAAATGTTGCAGATGTTTGGAACATCACTTTGCATTTCAGGAACAGACTCATGTCGTTCTGGAACTGATGTAATAATCGTCAGTATTTAATATTTAAGCACATCAAAAGCTGTTACTTGTTACTTGGCTAAGAAAATAAAAGTCATCCATACCAAATTACATTACCAAAAAAAAAAAGTTAAAAGATTATCCAAATATTACATATTACCCAAATCAAGGCTTCATTTTCCCGTCGAAAATATAAACGGCAAAACGTCGCCTCCACCGATCAGCCTCGTTGTCACAAATTTTGCCCATGGAGGTGTTTGTAATGAGATGCTCAATGTACATCAACGCGAACACTCCACAGGATTGCCCTGTTAGATTTTGTGGACAAAGTGATCTTGGCACTCTCTCAAACGACCACATGTCTCCTTCATTACACATCGGATCCAATTCTTTGAATAGCTTAGAATTTCTGACATAGATCGGGAACATGTACAGAATGGGAACAATTATTGGCAAGAACTTTTCATCATCATTAACACCATGGTTGCAATCATACACCCAAACCTTCGCTTCAACCATGTCAAACACCACCAACACGTAGTGATTGTCGTTGATGTTGAAGACAGCGAAGATCCTCTTAGCACCGGCCCAACACCTACCCGCTGGGTAGGGTTGCTTTCCATGTGCATACTCCAGATAATCATCATCAAACTTATACTCCTTCAACACTTTGTCAAGCGGTCGCTGATTTTTTTTCGCATCTGCTTCCAGTTGGTAGTACCGTTTTTTCATGTTTGTCAAGAATGCCATATCCAAAATGAGGTCACTTTCATCGTAATGATAGGGGTAATTCAAATGCCTCTCCCGCATCATTGTCAGCACAGCTTCAACATACTGCAGAACATATAAGAGAGACAAAAAATAATTGGAGTGTAAGTGAGTGGTGAAAGGAAAGGTCTGTCTTTTCGAACATCATCCCATGTTCGGAACGACTGTGTGATGTTGTTCCAAGCATACTAATGATGTTCCGAACACAGTTAGAATGTTCCCTACAACGATGTGAAGTTCAGAAAATCATTCAAAAATAAACTTACAATGTCCCACATCCATTTTGTCTTGTCCACCAGTTCTTTGAAATCTAGGTAATTCATCGGCAATCCAAGAAAAACATCTTTTTCTTTCTTCCTCTTTCTGATAAATGCGCTCAACGCCAAAACTTTTTTCCGCTTCAATGGCTTGTAAATATCCACTGGCAGCCTCGGACAAACTTCTTCCTGCTTCTTCTCCTCTTCTGTTTGTGGTGATTTCACAGCCTTTGCAGGTTTTACAATAGTTTTGCTCTTCAACTGCTCAATCGTCTCCTTCACGGCCGCCATCTCCATCACCATGCCTTTACGCCAATCGTCGCACTCTTTGCAATTGCAACTGCTACATTTGGGGATGTCGAATCCATCACCACCAGAAGCACCATCCTTTGTCTCGTAAGGCACGATCTGTTGCTCATAAGCCACCATCCTTTTCTCATAAGCCACGATCTTTTCATCATAAGCAACCATCTTTTGATCGTAAGCCAAAATCTTTTGCTCCATTGCTTCCCTCCACCCGCTGCATTCACCACATTTGCAGCCTCTGCAATTGGAGCTCCTCTTCACTATAGCAACTTCAGTGATACCGGCAACTTCAAACTCACCGCGAACTACATCACCATCATCTTTGTTTCCAATGTCAATATTTACATCTTGCAGGCCACCAATTCCCTCTTCATTGTATTCACCATCACTTCCAAACATCATCGTTTCTGGTGCTTCCATAGCTTTAATTTCTATCACTTGTCTTGGAGGGGTTGCAGGATTGTTGTTGAAAATACAAATTGTAGTGCCACCAACAAGGCCAACGGTGCAAGCATCCTCGAACACTTTACAAAAACGATCAATTGTGTCGTCCTCTTCGTCATCAAATGGCATGAGGTCTAGGAAGTAATCCATGTTCAGCTCTTCATCGGTAGGAATGAGGAAAGGGTGAACAACCTGTTAATATACCCAACAACATTAAATAAATATCAACTAAATTTTAAAAATCTTTTACTGTTGTTTGGAACAAAGTCTTGTTGTTCGAGAACATCATAGAAGGATGTTCCGAACATTGTTGACTGTAGAAGTTGATGGTTCTTCATTAAGATGTTCCGAACATCAAAGAGAAATATCTCAGCAAACACGAGGTTGTTCCAAACATTACATAACATATATGGAAAACTGAATACTTACAGGAACATCTTGTTGGTCAAACAACTTGTCCGTATCTCTTTCATAAATTTCAGTAAGCCTGTTTATGATCCTTGGCATTGTTTTTTCTTTTGGCAAATCCTTTGGTCTCAAGGCAGGAATGGCTTCATGAGCCCAGGCCATGAATGCCCATGGAAAGCCATAAAGATTGTAAGTCTGGCTTCCTTCTGCACGAGGTTCCATTGGCTTGATCAGATATTCCATTGTTAATTCAAAACTCATCCTACCCCAAGGATAACGCTGGAATTCTGCAAGATCGGCGGACAAGCACACCACCCATTCCTCTATTCCATATTTGGAATCCCTCGCACACAGAATAGTATGAACAAACCAAGCCATGCACAGATTTAAATACCACTTCTTGGGACAGGTTCTAGAACATACCAACTCAAGCAAGTCACCAGACTTCACAGCTTGCTTTTTCTTCGGCTGTTTTTGTTTTTTTGGCTTGTTGAACTTCCTCTTTGCGGGTGAAGGTGAGGATGGGGGTGACTCCTCCTCCTTCTTCTTCCCCTTCCGCTTCCCACTACCCTTCTCCTTCTCCTCCTTACCCTTTATCTCTTTCTCCTTCTCCTTCGTCTTTTTCTCCTTGAAATAATCAACAACAAAATTCCACAATTCCTTCCCCTTTTCATTCATTTTATCCATGTACTCTTTCCTTGGATAGGGCCCACAGTTTAGCCCTGTCATTAGTGCAAACTCGGATAGGCCAAAACGTGCTGGCAATCCATTGAAGGATATCCAAACCTCTTTCTTCTTCTTGCAAATAATCCTTCGCATGAGGAGGTTATGCACCAACTTGGTGCCAAACAGTGGATATTCCGGTAATTGCAAGAAAGGACCGAAACAGCTATTGGCAAATCCCCTTCTCACCTGCAATTTTTTCAGAACCTCCTTGAACTGTATCATACCCCTAGCCAACGAAGAACGAACAGTAATCTTCCCATTAAAAGGTTCATTGTTGGTCAGGAAGGTCTTGAACAGACCCTCAACGTTACTCTTGAAAGTAGCATGACCAACGTCTTCATACTGCACATAATTTTAGCATAAAATTAATAAAATGAATCACAATGATAGTAAATTAATAAATGTTCGGAACATGAGTATGCTGAGGTTCTGAACGACAGATGCTACTGTTGGGAACAAAACGTAACGTGTTCCGAACGAGAGCTACCAGCCTTAATGTTGATGTTGGGAACGTACAAAATGTCGTGTAGAACATCAACATTGGCGTTCCGAACAATACGCGTTTCAATTCAACTATCACCTGGTCTTCCTCCAGTTTCAATCCAGATGTTCCTTCAGCAGTTTCCTTCTCTTCACCTGCTTCCTCTTCAACATTTCCACCTGCATTATTTACAGCTTCCCCATCTATTTTAACTCTTTTTTCACGATCCTTCACAAAGTTGCTTTTTAAAATTACATCCTCCGCCTCTCTTCTACTTCTTTTGCTGCTTCTTGGACTCTCCCCTGTTTTATCTGCTTCCCCCTCTACTTCTTCTCCTTTATCTCTACTTAAATTATCAGCCTCTTCATTTTTTTTACCACCATCTTCCTCTTCCTTTTCACCATCACCATCTTCCACTCCAGTCCTCAAAAAATCACTTTTTAACAGTTCATCAATACCGGCGTCATCTAAATCCACCCTTCTTTCACCCTCATCTGCAGCCCTCTCCAAATCCTCCCCACCTTTACTTAGATCGTAACTTGGTGCTGGACTTTGGCTTTCCTCTTGTTTATCACCTTTGTTCCGTGGACCTGCTACTTCTCCTTGGCTACATTCGTCACTCTCCACAACTAATTTTCTTTTAGTGGGTTTAGTAGTTCTTGGGCGTTTAGGAGTAGGTTCTAAATCTGTTGGAGTACGTTCCGAATCTGAAGTACTAGGCTTGTCAAGTTTCTTCTTCGGCGAAGGGCCCTTTTTCTTAGAAATCGCCTTCTTGGGAGTCTTTGTAGGCTGCTTCTTCTGCTCATCTTCATCTTTATTTCTCGGTCTTAAATTTACCATTTTTCTGCAAAGCAAAACAAAGGGATACTAAATTTAGTTACAGAAAAACATGAACATTTAGAACCTCAGCAACTATGGTGTTCGGAACATCAAGACACAAAACAGCAATAACTTCAATTTGCAACTAAATAAAGCAGCGTTGGTTCCCAGAAAACCCTAAAATCGTCACAATTTAACCAAAAAATGTAAACACCCTAAAAATTTCAGTTGAACATCGAAAATCCCCTTTGTAGTTCGGAACTACTTTACCCATTAAAACACATAATGCCATTCAATTTCAACACAATATTACATCTTTTGCACAAAAACAAACACCCAAATCATCATTAATCACTGTCGACGAAAAAATTAAAATGAAAAACCTAGGTTCGACATTTACACCACAGTTTTAATGACATAGTTTACCTTTTATATAAAATACTATGCTGTATTGCTGGTCGGATTCCTTGAAAACACAGAGAACTTGACAGTATTTGGTTTAGATTTGGAGTGAAAAAGGAGATGAAGTGTGAAGTTGAAAGAGGCCACGCGGGGAAGGGGAAAGGGTGTTAACTGATGAGTGATGTTCCCAAGGTTTGAAATAGTTATTATGTATGTTTTAAGAAATACCCTCAAGTTTTAAAAGTGTTAATTTGGTCCATGATTAGTGTTAATCAGACTTAGAAATAAAAGAAAATGGAAAAGAAAAGCCGAGACCCTTTTCTGCCAAAAAAGAGTTGGGCGGTTCTGGAACGCCACTTCTCACCAGTTACTCTCTGTGTTTCTTTGACGTTCAATTTTAAAAAAGAAATTTCTATGAACTTCGCCACCTCCCTCACCATACTCCATATCATATTAGTACTTGCTCAATGGAGAAACTAATGAAAATATTTTCTTAAAAAGAATTACTAACACAAGTACTATAATAGTAGATATGAAAAAGATAGTAGTACTAACATTGTTATACTTCTAAATTTGGCAATAATTCAATTTCAAACTTACTTTTTAACTCATTTATAGCCATACAAATATTTATGATTCATTTTAAACCACAAGTTTCAAAAGTCTTTCCTATTTTATTAAACTTTGTGCCAAGTCAAACTATGACAAACAAATTGGGACGGAGGAAGTATAAGTTAAAAGATTCTTGCCGAAGTACTTTTGTTCAATTTTGTTTTCAAGATTTTTTTGATTGATCTCCAAAAAAACATTTGTATTTTGTATTTTCTAACCTAGATGAAGAAATGTCATAGAGCCTGTTTGGGTGAGCTATATAAGTAGCTTATAATCATAAATTGTTTATAAGCTATTTTTGAGAAGTTGAGATTTTCTAACTTCTCACTTTTAATTTATTTTAAGTACATAAATGCTTATAAGCTCATGTCATTATTAATTACTAAATACTCATTCATAGATAATATATATATATATATATATATATATATATATATATATATATTTTTTTTTTTAAGCCACTTTTAAATTTACCTAAACGGGCTCATACTCTCTCTCTCTTTTCCTCATACGAAGAAATGCCATATTCTAGTACTTACTTATCTTTTCGAATTAAGTGAATAAGTACAATTTTCTACATAGTTTAAGAGCCTGTTTGGCCAAGCTTCTGAAAACTACTTATTTCAGAAGTGCTTTTCTTCAAAAGTGCTTTTCATAAAAGTACTTTTGGAGAAAAGCAGTTTGTGTTTGGCCAACTCATTTAAGAAGCACTTCTGTCAACAGTTGAGTAGCAATTTGTGTTTGGCCAAGCTTTTGAAAAAGTACTTTTGAGGATTAAATTACGAGTAAGAACATTTAAAGACTCACTTTATAGTTATTTAACAAGATGAATGATTTAAACATTTATTCTCAAACACTATATTAAATTTTTTATTTAGTTAAAAAATTTCAAAATACAGCATTTATAATTGAATATTCTAGATCTATACCTTAAAAAAAGATATTATTTGATTAAAAGTTTGTAACAGTAGTGATGTAGGTGTACGTAGAAAAAATAGTGATTAAAAAAGTAATGTACTATTTATATATTATAATCATTAGGTTAAAATATATAGGGGTAATTTGGTATATAAGTATTTTTTGTAAGGATATTTTGGAATGATAGAAATTAAAAACAGCTTCTGCTTCTACTCAAAAGCACTTTTAAGGAAAAGCTACTTTTTTCAGCTTCTTTCCCACAGTAGAAAAACAGCTTCTGCTGCCACTCAAAATCACTTATTTTTTTCTAGAAGCTTGGCCAAACACCTCGATTTTCCAAAATAAGCACTTTTGGAGAAAAATAAGCACTTTTAGTTCCCCAGAAGCTTGGCCAAACAGGCTCTAATTCTTAAACATCCATTTCAGTCATATCAACGTGGATACCACCGATGCCTCGTGAGTGGTCAATGATTGAGAGGCCACTTCCTAGCATGTGGGCTTGTTTAAGAAATTGACTTTAACAGAAATATAAAATTAACCCCCACAATATCAGAAAATATCACTTAGGGGTGCACATAGGTCGGGTTGGTTCGATTTTTTCATTTACCAAACCAAACCAATAATTTCGGTTTCTAAAATCTTTAACCAA